>RJWH01000887.1:350507-531290 GCA_004363575.1 Solenodon paradoxus
TAGCCTAGGGAACATCTTCAGGGACAGGTGTATTGGGACAGGTGTATTCTTTGACGGTAGTGGGTTTGAGAAGAAGAGGGGGGTGGAAATAAGAAAAACAAAAGAGCTGGGAATTTGTAAAGACAGAGCTAGTCCATCTGCTTAAAAATATTTTTTAACATTTAAAAATAATATAAATACCACAGGAGGAAATGAGTATGACTGCTTTAAACATCAAGAGCTCTGTCTATGAGCTGGAAGCAGTGGGTTGAATAAAATATCAGCTAAGGGGCAACCCTTGTGGCTCAGTGGCTAAGGTGGAAGCCATGAAAAGCCCAGATTCAAGACCCAGGGTTGGGTGGAGGGGAAAGAAAGAAAAGAAGAAAGAAAGGAAAGGGAGAGAGGGAGGGAGGGAGGAAGGAATTTTTTTTTTTTTAAAGAATATCAGGTAAGAATGTTCTATAATTAATCAACTGGCACCTGAAAGTCACATGGCCATTCAAGAGGGCAAAATGGTCTATTTGCTGTGTTGGGAGTTTTGGACAGCCAGTGAGATCACAGTTGGTCTCATAACGTCTCATTCTCAGTTGTGACGGAGCTTGTGGGAGCTGAAATCCAATTTGTCATTTGGGCATAAAGATACAGAGAATGTGGGGGGTTATGTAAAAATGCACTAATTTGTGTTTTGAGTAAGCCACACATACATGAGAGTCTTTGAAAAACCATGAAAGATACCTAAAAAGAAAGAACCTTCTGGATAAACATTTTTTCTGTCAACAAATATTTAACAGATTATGTGCCATAAGAGCTCTTCTTGGCATTGGGGAGAGAGCAGTTGCCCAAACAATCTGAGTTGTTCCAGGACTTTCCACTCTGCTGACTCTTCCCTCTTCAGTACTGTGAATGGCTCTGCAGTCCCGTCCCTGCAGCTCAGATCCCACTGCTCCAGTGCCAACAGGCAGCCATCTAAGAATTCAGGGCAACAGGAGAAAGGAAGGAAAGGAGCAAGGAGCATCGTCCTTCCCCTGATTCCAGTGGTGGTCTTGTTGACTGTCTTCCCAGGGCCCAATTATGGGGATGCACTCTCACCTATATGCATTTCCTAATCATCAGAAACTGGACTCAAGTGTTCTTTTGAAATAAAGAGGATTCTGATGGCAATTTTCTTTGGAACAAGTGTTTTCCGTTGATGTCTATGTGCTCTTTTGATTTTGCAAATAAATCCTAGTATGAAAATAGACACTGTTGGTGCATCCAAGTGGCTTAGTGATTGAGGTCACTAGGAGTAGTCCACATACATCCCAAAGCCCCAGGTTCAAGACCCGGGGATGGGGGAACAATCAAGTGAGCATAAATAAAGTGCTTCTTCCTCCTCTCTCTTCCTGCCTGTCCACCTTCACTTGCCTTCATTCCTGCCTACAGCTTTCCTTAAGAAAGAAAGAAACAAACACTGCAGGGTGTATATGTTGAGGGTGTGGGTAGAGATGATTACCTTTATACTGTTTTCATTTCAAAAAACTTTTAAAGAACTTCAAAAGGATTTTATTCTGTAAAATGGACATCCATGAAGATGACCAGACAGCTTAGCCTCTCAGTTCCTTAAATTTTTCACTGTCAGTGAACTTCTAACTCTCCATGCAACTTCTCAACTTTTAAAATCATCATTTTTTATTTTATTTTTATTGTCGTGATTATTAAAAACATTAAAATAATTTTCTATGTATAGTTTCCTTATTTTTTAGTTATGCTTCATCACAAGCTTTCCCTCCACCACATCCCCAAGTGTTCTTCCCCACTGTCCAGTGGGCGCCACCTCCATTTGCCCCACCCGCCCCGTTCCCTTTCGGGAACCTCACTTCTGTTGCAAATGTTTCAGGGTTGGTTATGTTTCATCCGTTCCTTTGTTTCGTCTATTCACATTCCACCTATGAGTGAGATCATCTGGTGTCTATCTTTCTTCTTTTGACTTGTTACACTGAGCATCATCCCCTCTAGTTCCATCCATGTTGATTCAAATGACAGCATTTCATCTCTTCTAAGGGCTGTGCAGTATTCGATTGTGTCTATGCACCACATCTTCTTTATTCATTCATCTGATGATGGGCATTTACATATTTTCCAGTTCTTAGCTATTGTGAATGGGGTCACAATAAACATGGGGATACATACATCTCTGTGGATGGTGCTTTTATACCTTTTGGGTAGATGCCCAAAAGTGGAATGATGGAATCATATGAGATTTCCATCTTCAGTTTTTTGAGGAATCTCCAAACTGTTTTCTATAGGGGTTGCACTAATTTACAGTCTCACCAACAGTGTAAAAGTGTTCCCTTTTCTCCACATTCTCACAAGCATTTGTTGTTTCCAGACATTTGGATGATAACCAGCCTTTCAGGTGTAAGGTGACATCTCATTGTTATTTTAATTTGCATTTCCCTGATAGCCCGCAAGTAGGAACATAATTTCATGTGCCTGTTGGTCATCTGCCTAGCCTCTTCAGAAAAGTGTCCCTCCAATTCCTCCTCCCATTTTTGATTGGATTGCCTGTTCTTCTGTTGTTGAGTTTTTTCATCAATCATTCTTGAGCTCTCCGAGCACCAGTTCCCTTCCAGTCAGCTTGTTCCATCTGTTTCAGAAATCATTAGAGCCTCTTCCCCACTTGTTGCCCCTAATTATCTCTTCCCCTCCACCCTCTGATTCCACAGATCATCATATTGGACAGCCTTTTGCAAGTGTCCTAAACACTGTTTCCTGGATCCTTCTGTGACATCTCCTTGGCAAAAACAGTAACCCAGAATGAACCTCAGCCACCCCCTGTGTACCCATGTCTTCTGGACAGCTAAATGCACTAGAGAAAATTACACATTCAGCAGACAGACATCTTACCAGATTGTTGGTTACTAATTTCAATGGACCCTTAATACTTCTGGCATCAAGAAATTATCTAAGGAAGGAACTCTGGAGATTCTGAAATGTAAGAATTGCATGCAAGCAGATTTGTCAACAAAAGAAAGAAAATAGAAAATAGATCTTGAACCATATGAAAGAGTAACTTGAAACTAATGGGAAAAGTGCATTTCAACAAGGTTTGACGATCTAAAACTATTAATCAGACCACTCTGCAGATCATCAGCCAACCACTGGAGGAGTGGCACTCCGCTCACATGCTCATCCTGAGTCAATCAGCAGGTATCCTTGCACAAAGCCCAGCCTGGCTCATCTCCTTTGACAGGGGCTTGAAGAAATGGTTCAGGAAAACAGCTAGGCAATGAAACTCTTGAGGAAGGGTCAAGAAGTTGAGGGCTTGAAGAGACTGAAGAACAGGTTTGGTTGAAATGAGGAAATAGAAAAGGTAGGAGGGTGGGAGGTGACAACTGGAGGAGAGGTATCAGATTTAAAGTTCACAGAGGTCAGCTAGTAGGGTAATTACAAGATCCACAGTGTGCTCCTGGGAGTGGGCTATTAAAGTGAAACAGAATTGATTATCACTGGAATATTTGTTTGTTGCTAAGCCCACGTGAAGGTGGAAGCAATCAGGACGGAGACATTATCTTAGGACATTTATTTATTTCAAGACAAAACTGAGTACTAAATATATTTCTCAGATGTCAAATCAAAAACTAGAACTTGCTTCTGAGTCTTTCTGGCCAAATTAGGAACTCACAAAAGATCACCATCTTTTTATTTATCTATTTATCCACCACATAACACTTTATATATATGGCAGGCACACAGTAAATAAAGAATGGGGTAGGCATTTAAGCGAACAACTGAAAACAAAATGGATCAGTTGAAGCAGAGATACTACAAATCCTTGTGGATTTCAATTGCGTGCAGACAGAGTCCATTAGCAGACAATGAACATAAAATTTCAAATGGCAAAATGTGTTCTGAAGTTAACACAGCACTGTCATATCTTAAGAGAATCTGGCCTCTCTGGGGGAAGAGGAGAGATCACTAAGAAGTAATGTTTGAGAGAAATCTGAGGCGTGAGTAGTGGTTAGCCAGGTGAGGAAGAGGCGAGAGAAGAGGGAACAATATTTATAAAGATCAGGGTACCGGAGTGCAGAGAACAAGAACGACACATGAACTTGGACATGATCTTGGAGAGGGAGGTTGCGGTTAGAATGTTGGCAACAGACATCTTCCATCTTCCTGGAGAACTGTACTGCAAGCGTTTTCAAGGAAAATAATTGTGATCAGTCCAAACAAACCCAGGAAATCTCCTTTCCATTCAGTTAACGACGGTTCTTGAGGAAATTCCTTAATTCAGGTTGTCTTAAGGTGATATGACCTTAATCTGTACCGTCTGATTTAAGACATCTTTCAGCATTGTAGGAAACATTTTCCTCACTGAAGTGGAAGTTACATCAAGAAAATGCCCCTTTTTTCCCAACTCTTTCCTGCTGCTTGAGATACAGTTTTGTGAAAATATGCTTCCGGCAGCAAATTTATAGTAATTCAGAAAAGATCAAGAAAATCACAGACGTAAACTCAATCTTCTAACTTCAGTCAGCAAACTAACTCTTGCATGATGTTTATAAAAAATTATAAGCCATGAACGTGGAGTGATTCTTTGACCTGCAAAAACCATCCTAACGGTATAGCAATTTTCAAATTCAATCATAGAAAAGAACCATGCAAAATCATATGCAATGCTTTACACTATCATGCCTTTTCTCTTTACAAACTTCAGATAATTCAGACCATCATCCAAGGTGATAGAAAGAGAACTTTGGTTGAGTACAATTGTAACACAATCTAAAAGGCATCTTGTTCATTTTTTCATTGTACATCTTTCTCCTTGCTTCGCTTGAATTCCTTGCTCTAGAGAAGAGGTATATAATGAATGTCACCTCTTCACAGGTGACATTAACAAAGGCATCTTTATAACCCACATGGAGAATAAGCATGCAGCCTGCAGTGGGACAGCCTGCATGCTAGTGAGTCATTGGTTTTGCTTCAAGGGCACCCTCACAATCCGAGCTGGAAGGGTACTTAGAGTTCCTGATGCAGGGACAGTAATGGAACAAAGAGACCCAGAGAGCTGGCAGTCTGTGCAGTGTCACATAATTGGTGTCAGAGCAGACCAAGAACCCAGGTCAACTGATCCCAGCTCCGGACTCAGCATGTACAGTGTAAGAAAGGGCACAGGAGAACAAGCTTTGGAGTGAAGATAGACCTTGATTTCTTCCGTTGGTTGATTTCTTCTGTTGGTCACATACAAACTTTACATGATTTTGAGCAAGCTATTTTTTCTAAGTTTCATATCTTTCTTAAAAAAAAAAGTGAGGATAGAAGAAGAGCAAGAAGGATATTTAGAAGGAAAATTGTGCGCCCTGGTGAAGTAATGGTTAAGACGATCGCTTCTGAAGTACACAAGCCACATGCCCCTGGTTTCAAGTCCTGGGCCCGGGGGAAACAAGGAGAATGAAAAACTTGTGGGGGAAAAAATAAAATTCTCTGGAAAAAAAAAAGGAAGGGAGAAAGAATCATTTTTATTTATCTATTTATTTATTTTTTGTTGTTCCCCAAGTTCTAGATCCTCAAACCCAGGTCCTTAGGCTTTGCATGGTCTATACTCCAGCCACTGGCTTAGTGCCCGAGCCGCCCAGGCATGCCTCTGGGTTTTGCTTTTAAAAGTGAGGATTCCTAATATTTATCCTGCAAAATTGTTAGAATTAAATGAGATATTATTATATGTAAAAGAAAAGTTCTTGGTAAATGTTAGGTATTGTCATATAAAAAATGTTCAGCTGTGTGTTGATTAAGAGGCAGCAGAACCAAAAAGTCACCTTTAAAACAATGATTATGGACAACTGCTTGCTTTTTCACACCAGGTATTTCACTGATCTATTCTATATAAGTCACTGGAGATAATAAAGGAAACTATGCTTGCATTTCATAGTTATATTTACTTTTCACAAATTTAATATTTGTTATCTGTGCCAATGTTTGGTTAGCTCAGGTTTTTGTTTTATAGGTGGCGTCCACAGAACAAATAGCTTTCCTAGGCACCTGTAGGATATATTAAGCTTCTTTTTTTACGTACTTTGTAATACTATTGGGAAAATATGACCAAAAAATTCTAGAACATGATACATGTATGTATGCATGGATGGATGGATGGATGGATGGATGGATGGATGGATGGATAGATGGAAAGTCCATCTGTCTAGGTAGTTTATAGCTATACTTTCCAAGGAAACACAGCTGTAAAATAATTTCCTCTCTTTCCCTTTTGATTAGGTCTCTAGATTATGACAAGAGGCTATATGTAGCTTCATAGTTCCCCACTAAGTAAAGATTAACACAAGCTTTTATTAAGTACTTACAGTAATAAACAGCAATATCCAGTTAAAGACCGAATGTAAAGATAATGAAGATTGTTTCCAGAGTAATCATAAGTTAGCCTAAAGAAATATTCAAGGAAATATATTCCAAGAAGTTATTTCTCCTAAATCAAGCAAAGCCTATCCTGTGCAGTAAGTGAATGATAAGTTAATCATTTCTGCAGGCCTGAAGTCTAGTTCAGTTTGCTAAATAATGGAGGCAATAATACCTATACTTTTCATAGAGTGCAAAAGGAAGAAACAGAAATAACCTTTGTTGAATGTTTTCCATGAGTCAAGCATTGTGCTACTGCTTTTTATATGTGAAATCTTAATTTTTTAAAAGATCCTATGAAGCTATCATGACCCAACCCAATTTGCAGAGAACGTAAGTAACTAGCCAACACTACTCAGTAAATACCTGGCATAACCTATTCAAGCCAGTTCAACTGCATCATGAAAACAAAGATTAAAGCTATGTCTTTTCATTTCTAAAAGCGACAGAGCAAAAGTCACCAGCTAGTCTTCCTTTCTAAAAATGTGTAACATGAATGAAAATATACCTAAGACCCTTTGGTGGCCAAACACCACTCAGAGGTCTGAGAATGACCATCCATGGTGGTCTGCTTATCTGTAAGAGTTATTGGGTGGGTAGGTGTGTATGCAGGAAAGCCTGCCTCATGTCACCCTGTTTACGACAACTCCATCACGCGTGAGTCAGCATATCTTTCTGGAGGGTATGTTGAAGAAGCCAGGCTTTGTTTCCTTGTCTGGCACAAAGAAATCACACCCAGGAAGAGTTTGGGAGGACATGGAGGGATGGGAAGCAGAGGAATTACTTGTTTCTGTAGCTATCACTGCAGGGTCAAGGCTGGGTCAGCACTACCCTCAATAAGAGTCACTGTGACCATGGTCCAAAGTCTGGCAGAACAACTTTTTGATTTGTTTGCTTTCTTTTTATTGTTGTTAGACAGTTGGAATAACAAGGGTAGCTGTGTGCCAAGCCACAAGAAGAAAGCAAGCCCAGGATTTCCCCCGAGACACCAGCTTCCGTTCAACATGGGGCAAGACTAAAACCTTCCCTAAGATATAGATGGGGAACTTCCTGTTGGTTCACATCTTAAACAGAACTTTTGCACTTACTCTTCAGCCTGGCACTCAGAGCTCAGAGTGAGCAGGGGTGACTTCTGGAGACCCAGGTGCAGAGCACTTAGCTGAGAATTGAACCAATGGTCGCCTGGCTTCCAGTAAGTACTACGTGGGGTGACTGGTTGGGTTTCTCCAGGCTGTGGTGATCTGGAAAGTTAATTGAGCAAAATTGCTTCTTGGACTTGTTCTTCATAACCTTGGACTTTACAGTCAGAAGGAAATGGGGCCTCATGGTATTGCAGGCATCAAATCTCAAATGGCATTTCAATGAACACTTTAGGCAATGAGGGTGGGTAGACAGGCTCTGAAGGAGATCAAATAACTAAATGTGAAAGGCTTTTTGTTTTGTTTTGAAGTAGTGACCAAAATGTAAGCAGAGCTATGAAAGGGTGCAATTCTCCTTTTATCTATAGGAGGAAGAGCGAAATGGTTCAGATACCGACTCTCAAGTCAGAATTTCTGACTCTGCTTCCTTTTAATGATGTGATCAAAGGCAAATTGTTTCATCTTTCTGGTAACGGTGTTTTCATCTGTAAAATGTTCCTTTTGTCATTGCAGAAATAGTATAAGCTTTATGGTATTGTTATGTTGTTTACACTGATTAAGCAAAATTTGTATAATAGATTTCATGATATATGAAATATTTCACATAGATGTATACTATACAATAATATGAAAATATATATACAATTCAGAATATAAATACATACATAAAATCCATTCTATGCATACACATATATTTATACATATACATATATATGAACTCTATCACACAACTTAGCAGTCCCTGGAATGTATTAAGTACTCAATAATTGCAAGTCATTTTCAAACAATCATATAGTCACAGACTATCTGAGATGAAAATGACCCAACAAGGAGAGCACTCATGGAAAATCTACTGGCTATCAAATGCCTTTCGTCAGATGACCTCAAGTGACACTGGCAGCAGTCCTACCAGAGAGGTGATATTATCACTTCCATTTTCAAGATGAAGAAGCAGAGGTGAGGCACGCTGTTGGAATGAATGCACCCAAGGCCACCTTCTCATACTTGAGAGGAAACTTAATCCAGTCTCCAGAGTGTCTACTAAACACAACACACAGATCTCGTCTGTCACCTCATTTTACAGTGGGTAGGGGAATAAAGGGCGTAGTGACGTTGGAGCCTTTCACAGACGTCGGGAGGCCAGAACTGTTCCCTGAAGCTCCTTGCCATCTACAGTATGCAGGGAACTGAATGAAGGGCTCTCCCAACAAACCGCGTGCACGCTTCTCTCCAATGCACTTTTCTGTTTGTAACTGAGCTATCGCCTAACAGCTCCGAGACACCAAAGCAATACTGCATTATTGTGAAATACATTTGATAAACTATAAAGCCTTTGCATGTACTTTTTCAAGGAAAAAATGATTTGGGCTTTTGAACAAAGAGTTATAGTGAGTGTACCGCTTTAAAATCTGTCGCCCTCATGCCGACTTCCTCCTGCACACCCCTCTGATCTGACCTTTGAACATGATATAGAGATACCTCACTGGAGAAAACCTCCCTCTAGTCAGTAAAGTTCCGGATCTGGGAAAGCCCCGCTGACCTCAGAATGACTCCACATGCTTCTGACAAACCACCACAACATGAGAACTTTTGAGAACGTGTGATCTTAACCTGAAGATTTTTATCTCTTTTTGAAATATCTATGAGTAAAGAATGGCTGTGAGTCAGGCATGCCTTAGAAACAACAGGTGAGTTTACGCTGGAGAAAAGAAGCCAGGCGGGAGGCATCACACCATGCAATTGGATGCTTGGATGGCCAAGGGCCCCCTGCTTCCTCCCATCTTTCTGGGACTGTCCTATTACCTCCCTCTTCAGTATTTCTGTTTTGAGAATCTTATTGAAGGTAAAAACTGGTCACCAACCAGACTTGTGGTTTCAAGGGAGTCACTTGCTCAGGGGCCCTAACCCAAAGGATTCCCCTGTAGGGTCCACGCTAGCCTTGGGATTATAGGCAAAGCAGGTGAAGGAAGGACTCCACCCCTGAGTCAGTTTCTCCAAATCAGCTTCAAGCCCCAGAGTCTGCAGCCTTGTGACCCGCCACTCAAGTATTGGAGGCAGTTTCAGAACATGGGTTTGCCCTGGTCCTTGCTCTTGGTTTTCCTTCTGGAGAAAGAGAGTTCCTGGCATGGACAAAGATCTTTCCCACGCTTCCAGATATGCCTCCTCAGCAGCGTGTGAGCCATAACATACTGTGATCTCCTCTTCAGTGTTGCTTGCCCTGGGGGATCTCTTGTCAGTCACTGATAGAGGAGGAGCAGAGAAAACCAGGGGAGGCAGGGTTTTTGGTCATCCTAGCAACGCCTCTGCGAACCCTGCAGTTGTGAGCACAAGCATCCCAGAAGGGTTGCCATGGCTACCATCACCCTCAGGTGCAGAATGGGAAAGTGAGGCTGACTGCCTCTCTCACCAAGCATCATCCCGATGCTCCAGGACTGAGGGGCTGGTTCGTGAAGCGTTCTGTCGCTGGGGAACCCGCTAATTCTTGATCCTTCTTCTTGACAGGTGAGAACAGACAGCAATGATGGAACCCAAACCTCAGAAGAGTCCAGGTACTGAAAGGGCATATACTGTCAGAAAAAAAGAACATTTTATGGAAAATTAAGAAAAGTTCCCATTGAGATAACCAAGATTCCGAAGATGGTTTTATGGGGTTTTATGACATTTAGGGACAATGATTCTTAGAGGTTATTGATTCTTGGAGAGGCTATTGGATTCAGTTAATTATTTTTTAAGAGCTCACCTATGTAGGAACTTGGCATTTTCTGATATTCATGGACCAAATATTCCATTTGTTGCTTGGCAATGATACTAATAACAGACCATAATCCTGACAGAGTAGAGAATATTTCGTGAGTTTTCTATAGAAGTTCTCACTCGAAGAAACTGCCTAAATTGCTCCTAGGGTTTCTTGTGGAAGGAGCCACGGTGCTTTGTTCAAATGCTCTTGATCACGTTCACATGCTCATTGCAGATGCGTGATTAGAAGAGCTGAATAACTTGGAAGTAGCTGAAATAACTTAGAAATCAAATACCCAATTCAATTCCAAAGTAAATAGTTTGGAATGTTTATTCAAAGCATCTATGATTAGTAAGTCACTGTGCTTCATATTGCAGAGGACATACAGATTAATAAGAGCCCTCGTGCTCAATGAGTTTCTAATGTTGTTGGGAAGTTGAGATAAATACATGCAAATAGCTATAGTTGGAAGTTCAGATGAACACATGCAATAAGACTTTCACAGGAATCATGAAATAAGGGCAAATGCTATGACACCTGAAGAAGAAAAAGCATTCAGGGAGCTGTGGGAATCCAGAGAGGTTTTATGGAGACAGCTTTTGAGATGGACCCTAGAGGACATCTAGGGCTTTACAAGAGATCAGGAAAGAGAATGCATCTCAGCAGAGGAGAGAGCATGGCTTCAAGCAATGAAGTGGGTTAGAGACTGGGAATTTGAGAACAGAGTGTGGAGAGAAGATAGGAGGGAGGAGAGTGAATGAGGCTGCAGAAAGGTGGGGTTATGTTGTGCCAGACTGTAACCCCATCTGACAGCCCTTGAAGTATTTTGAGCACAGGAGTGGCATGCCTGCATGATAGGTGCCTTTTTTTCCCGCGTTATATTTTTGAAGTTCATCCGGGTTGTTGCATGTATTGCTACTTCAGTCCTTTCTTATGGCTAGATAATATTTCACTGTATGGCTAGCCCGCAATGCACTTACACATTCACCTGTTGATGGACATGTGAGCTCTTTCCACCTTTTGTCTCTTATAAATGGAGCTGTTATGAGCCTGAGGCATTTAAATGGTAAGAGTCTGAATTTTATTTTAAAAACAATGGACCAAAACCCCCATTAATTAGCCTTGCCAAAAAAAAAAAATTGAAATATTCTCATCAATTGAAATCTTCCCTATAGATTGCTTTGGTGGAATCCCACAAATTCTGATAAACTGTGATTTCATGCTCATCCTGTTCAAAATTTTCTAATTTATCTTTGGTTTCTTCTTTGATCCAAGAGTTACTTATTTCAGACTTACTTTATTTAGATAGCTCACTCATTTCCAATTTGATTCCATTCAGCTCTGAAAACAGACTTTGTGTGACTGGAATTCTTTTAAATGTGTTGAGATTTATTTTATGGTCCAGAATCTGATCTCTCTTTAGTAAATGTTGCATGTGCCCCTGAGAAGATGGATGAGATTATTTTAATCTTTTTTTTTTTTTTTTTTTGGCCAAGCTAAGTAGTGAATGGTCTTGTCCATTTTTTTTTTTTGAAAATAAAATTCAGACTCTACCATTGCCGACAGCCTACTTGGCTTTGTAGGACTTGTCTTTCACTTCATCTAAAACCCTTATATTCCACCCTGGTTCGTCACATTCCACTCACCCAGGGTTCTCATTCTCTTCCCAGAACACCTAAAAGCTTTCCTGTTACTCGGCTTTTCCGTGCTTCCTCTGCCTTTCCAGCTCTCTGAATGCGTGGCTCAGACTCAGAAGCGCTATTCAGCATGGATTCCCGGATTCCTCTACCTCATCTCCCTACTTGTGTGCTCCGGGGCACATCTCACAATCTGTAGGGATCCCGCCTGTTTATTTTCTTATTTATCATCCATCTTCCACATGTGATTAGACGCTCACAAGAACAGAGAGAAAAACAGAAGCCAAGTGGCATGAGAAGACCTCATCATTAAGTTTCTCTCATCACTTATCTCTAAGCCCAGGCTCCTGCCATAGAGAAAAATTCAAGTGCCATTAGTAACAGTGTCATCGTGGCCAGAGGCTATTTTCTGCATAGATGCATCTGTGTTTGCCTAAATGGTGAACATCAGTGGTCATGAGGAGGACACATAATATTTCTGGGCACTGTGTGTCTTAACTGGCAAATTGGTTGGATATTGATGGTCTCATAAGCTCAGATGAACGTGATTAAATTGTCTACTTGGTTACCTTCCTCTAGATTGGGGAATGCAGAACTGTCGGTGTGGTTAACAAATGCCATCAAAGCTTTTATGTCCTAGAACTGGTAGCCACTGTGAATCCTGGGGACACCCTGAGAATCTTAAAACTGGGCTATCTCTTTATAGACAGACTTTAAGATTCTGCTAATTCAGAAAGTCATTAGAGACTTCTAGGACCAAATTTTCACAAAATATCTACATCTGCTGAGCCCTCTAGATGTCAGACTAACAAAGAGCACCTATATTACAAACAGATGGGACAAATGGAAAAAGCTAGTTTCCTCTGTTAACCATAGCTGCTCTTCAATGAGCCTTATGATGCATTAACTCCTTCAAGCTTCATCACAAATGTATGCAGTCAGCGCTGTTGTCTCCATTTTACAGATGAGGAGACTGAGGCAAATTCAGTGATTTAAGGTCCTCTATAAATATTTGTTCAGGAAATAAGTCCATGAATTTGCCAGCGGCCACACAACTATGAAATAAAGGAGCTGAAACTTTTTCCTATATTGTTTCCTTCTGTTTTCCTTTTCCTTTTCATGTTTTGGGGTTGGAAGGAGCAGGCAGACTTGCTATAGAAGGAGAACAGAGAAGCTGAGGACAACTGCCCAGGAATTACAGGGTACCAGCATGATGGCTCTCTCAGAGGTTCTAACTAATCCTAATCCTAATGTCTTTTTCAGGGTGTTATGTACTAGAATCATAGTTTACATATGAAAGCAAAGCCAAGCTCTTTTTAAAAACATTATATACACACACATATATATATAAAATTGTGTTTTTGTGAATAGCAAAAGCATTCTTGCAGATATATTGGAAAATATGGAAATAAAATCAAAGTCACCTATCACTTCTATACTTACACAGAACCAGTTAACATTTTATAAACCTCTTTATGAAACTACTTTTGCAATCTCATTTTCAGAAGCATGTGGTTTTCCTTTCACTTGCTAAGCCAAAAGGCAAGGCGGAATAATCTTGCTCCTGTGTCTAGTGCTTCGACAGGAAAGGAGACAAACCTTGACTCACAGCTAGGGAGTCAAGGACATGGTCCCAACATGGAACTGGACAGGCAGGAGCTAAATGAAGGTGCTTCTCATTGTCCAAATGCGGGTCCAGCTGTGTGCATAAGAATCACACTTGGCCCCCTAGGTCCTTTCTTGTCCTGGCCTGTTATAAATGTCCTTTTCCATAATTGAATAATTTGAAGGCTTTTCCAGAGATAAAGTTGCTTTTCAACTGAAACAGTTCTTTTCAGACATTTAGAGAGAACGAACTGAGTCCTGTTCATTTTCTTTTATTAGGCAAACAATTTGCATTTTATTATGAAAATGAAATCTGCAAACAAGATTTCTTTATTAAATCACCACCTCCTCAGCTTTTCTTCTCTGCAGTAAGTATTCACTATGATTTAACAGGCCTCCCACCAGCCTCATGAGCATTTTTAAAATCCTTTCTCTTTCTCTAGTTTTAACAGAGATGCAAACCATTTTCATTTATCAGGCCTCTTGGAAGAAGCGGTTTTTCATTCTGTCAAAGAGCGGGGACAAGGGCTGTAGTCTTTCCTATTACAAAGACCATCATTGCCGAGGTTCCATTGAAATCGATGGGTATGTATCCAATCAAGAAAATCTATCATAACAAATACTAATATGTCAATACCAATGAGTTGCATGCAAACTGAAATTTAAATCTTTAACCCAGAGTCAAGGGCTTCACACTTCAGTGTTTGTGGCTGAAAAGAAACTAAAATAGGAAACATTTTGAGTAAAGGTTAACTAAGTACTTATTTTATATTATATATTGTTATAATTGATCAATTATTAATTTAAAGCATTCTGTTGTGAAAGACTTTGGTTCACTTAATTTATGGATGAAGGAGCAGATGTAACTATCATCTCATAATGCCAAGATAAGCCAATATTTTTCAAATATTTAGATTGGCTTTTTTTGTCTTCTCCTTAAGAAATTATGTATAAAATATGTGGAAAACACAATTTTGGGAATCAAGAACCCAACTGAAATTGGAAGTTCAGGCTGAACAGAGTATGTTCAATCTGTGATGAATGACGTATAAACTTACTGGTTAAAATTATTGGACAGTCTTCAATAATTTGATCGTGGACCTTAAGTTTTACTTAATTGGATCTTAATATGTAGTACATGATTTTCTTCCCAATTTTGTATTTGTATCTTTTTAATATTTTATGTCCATATTTAACAGAAACTCCAGCATAGAAGTTGGCATCAGTAGCCAGGAAAAAATGCAATCTGTACAGAAGATGTTTAAATGTCATCCTACTGAGGTGATGTCCATCAGAACTGCTAACAGGGACTATTTCCTCATTGGCTCTGACCGGTGAGTAGGAAGATTACACAAACAGTCTCCTGTGTACAAACCAAAAGCCAAATAAGTATTGGTACATGGGGGAAATTCCTTATCCTCTAAGGTTCTTCTAAAGCTGGTCGGACAAGCGCATTAAAATCAGACAGGATTGGCAGGAGAAAAGACCACATTGAATGGTATAAATAGAAAATTTGCATGACGGTGAATTCTAAAATATATTTTTATAAGACATAAAGAATATATGTAGAATACACTTATATTTTACTGAAGAATGAGAAAGGGGCCCTGATGTATCAAGGAGAGAGGAGGGGTCTTAGGTGAGTGGATGACTCAACATGACAAATCCTTACCTCTGGATTTCTGCTCAGTTTCCAGATAGGTTTATCTGATAAAGAGGTTGTTTCTGGAAATGACTCTACATCAAAGTGTTATGGTAAGAAAGACAACTTCAGATCTCAATTAAGTTTAGCTCAACATACCAGAGTGACACCTATTAGAAGAAACTGCTCCGGACATTTTAGAAAAGGTCTATCTGCACATTTGGTGTGTTTGTGTAGTGGGGGTTGGGGGGCAATTTGAAATAAAAAAACAAAAATAATTTTAAACCAGTAAATTGCTAACATACTTTGACCAAAAACCCATGGCCACAAACTTGACTCTCATCTTGGCAGTCTGCATTATTGGGTAAAACACCTTGAAAAATCACAGCATTCATTTGCCAGGGCTGCCATAGTAGCAGACTTGCACTGTCTCATAGTTCTGGAAACCGGGGTCCAAAGTCATGGGTAGGGCCATGCTCCTTCTGAAGACTGGGGAAGAGCTGTCTCTGCCTCTTTCCTCCTAAGTCCTGGAAGTTCCTTGGCTTGTGGCAGCATAACCCTAGTCTCCTCCTCATGATGTGCAAGGCTCTGTATCCAAATGTTCCTTTTTCAGGAGGACCTCAGTCACACTGGACTAGGAATCCACCCTACTCCAGTATGATGTCATCTTCACAAATTACGCCTACAATAACCCAACCCAATTTCCAAACAAGGTTACATGCTGAGTACTGGGAATTAGGACTTCAACATATGAGTTTGGGAGCGGAGACCACAATCTAGCCCCTAAGGGTTACCATCACCCCAGATGCAGTCCACGTGAAAGAACCCAGTGCACAACCATCTGTACGAACTGTGTGGAGGAGGAAAGGATGATGCTCATCCCCAAATCAGTCCTTCGTTTTTAAGAAGGGTGCCTGGTGTTAGCAGCAGTGTCCAATGGATTCTTTACAGGTGACTCTGCATGACAGAGAGGCTAGGGTGGGGAGGAAGCCATGCAGAGGAAGTATGAAGCATGCTTGATCTGTTTCAGATCAAACCCAAGGCAAAAAGTTTCTCTTTAAGTTGTCATGAGAGTCAACAATAAGAAGTCATTTGTATACAATCATTCAAACATATTCTTTAGAAACACGGAAGGAGGCATATCTCAGACAGCAGCTCTAACATGGCATGGACAGGTGAAGGAACTCACTTAAGAACACCAAAGAAATCAGTGTTCAACCCCAGAGCTGCAAACCTTGTGATTACTACTGTTATTTCCCACCTTTCCTCCTGTTTCTCTGCCCTCTCTCATAGACGTGGGAAGGGGGTTAATTCTAATGAATGGGTGCACAGGTAGTGAGGAAGCAACGGGTCATGTGAGCTCCTGAGGAAAAAAAAATCCCAACTCCTTGGTGCCTGTGCCCACTGCCTCTTCCAACCTTGATGGAAGAATCCTCTGGTTCAAAAGGCATGCAGCCACACTTGTTACCACATGCCAGCTGAGAGCTTATTCCTTATCAACAGGGAGAAGATTAAGGACTGGGTCTCCTGCATGTCATCGCTTTGCCAGGATAGAAAAACTGTGTCCCAGCAGGCAGAGGTGAGGCTCAATCCCTCATAACAGGGCACCTGAACACAGCCCTCTTTCACAAGGAGACAATGGTAGCTTTTCTTTCCTCCTTAGCAACTGCCTTTAATGCAAGGAATAATAAGTGAGAAAATGTAGGCTTTTGTTGTTTTCTGATTAACAATAGAAAAAACTACTTTTGTACTTGACAAGAAAGCTAAAATATAGATACTTCAGATTTTCATGATTGGGGTAGGAGGAGTAAAAAAAGTTAACGGTGGCTTTTTTAAAAACGGAGCTAAAACTGTGGTATTTTTCTATCATTGTTGTTCAAGGTACCCAAATGCTATCTTCAAATGACAAGTTCTAGGGTGGTTTCTGTAAAAATGCTTTTCATCTCTCTGTATATAATGTCTCTGTAATATAAATGCTAGGAGCTTTAAGTGTTTCATGTACTTTCCTAAGAAACTTTGCTAATCCACACAAGTCGTTTCTTAGGGCAGACTTTAATAAATGAAACTTTGGCCTCTGAATATGGTTATGATGTGTTTTCTAGATTGTTCTTTGCTTACCAGAAAAGCAGAGGTCAAGGAGAGGGAAAGGAGGCATGTCTACAAGTAGACTAGAGATTAGAGCAGACAAGGATGAGAGGAGAGGTTGAGGGAAACTCAGGAGGTCTGTGAAGGACCAGCTGAGAGTCCCGTGTGGAAGCAGAAGGGCCACAGATCAGTGTGTCTTCGTGAGACAATGCTGTGTGGCCCTATCACACGTCAGTGGAGGCAGGGAATCCAGGGGCCAGGCTTCGATGCACCACAGAGAAAGCTCAATCTGCCCTGATTCTGCTGTTCCTTTTCACATGCAGGAGAGACTCTCCCTTGAGGATGAAAGCTCCCCTGCCCTCACCTTGTGCCTCGCCAAGAAATAGTCTTCCAGGTGTGGTTGTCAGACCCCCTCAGTACTCTCAGGCCTAGGAGTTGGCCAGCTCCTCTAGTCTTACAGTGTATTCAATACCTTCTCAAAGCCTCACTCTCAGAGTGATTCTTATGAGCACTAGTATTTCTCCTCTCTTCACTCTGCTCCTCATGCCACTGATGAGCCTTCTTACTGCCCTGATTCCCTATGAATGTTCATTCATTTTGAATGTTTCTCTGTGTGTATCTGGTACATGAGATAGAGATTCCTACCAGAAAACAAAACAAAAGGATTCCCAAGACACCACTTGATTTTCTGGCTTATCATCTATCTTCTCCAGTAAAGGCAGCATTTTTATCAATGTCCTTTATTTACCAGATTAGTCTTACTTGGGGGGTGTGTGTGTGTGTGTGTGTGTGTGTGTGTGTGTGTGTGTGTGACTTCATCTTCATTTCTAAAGAAATCTGAGAAAAAAACACAACACAATACCTGTCCCTTGAATTATAGTCATCACACTCTCAACCTGTGTACTCGACCTGTCTGCTCTCTTGGATTTGCAGTCTTCCAAACGCGGGCTATTATTAATAAACAGGCTGGCCGCTTTCCTTCTGCCATGGAGACTGTTTTGTCCCTGAGAACTGTAAGCATTGTCTTTCCCTTCTCTCTGGATACTCGCACACCAGCCTCTGATTTATCTAGTTGAGAGCACACCACCTCTTTTAAAAGCTTTTTGTAGCATATCAAATGCATTGGGCCAAACACCTCACTTGGTGTTTGCAGGAGAAGTGTAGGAAACAGGGTAAGCAGGCCTAAGTCTTTTCAGTGAAAGCCTCTTCCTTTTCACCAGAGCTAACATCCTCTGGTCTTCGCACATTTTGTGTCCCAATCCAGCCATTTTCTCAACAGGCTCTAGTTACAAGCACCACTTGTCTTGGACGTCATCATCGCTGTTGTTACTGTTAAATTAAGTGAGAGCCCATCTTCTTTCTGGCCCAGTGCTCACTGCCTCCCTGAGCTTGAAACTAGAAGAATGAACACAGTGTGGATATGGCCATTTTTTAAATCAATTCTTCCAACTCTATCTCAAGAATATTCAGGGACTTTTCAAAACCCCTTACTCTAAGGCATTATTCTTAGAAGGATTAAAATGTACTTACCACCATTTTTCTGCCACGCAAAGCAGTAACTTAGGTAGAGCATCTTGTGCCTGTCAGGGGAGGGAAGGCAGTAACTGGTTGAACCAAGATCACCTTGAATCTGTAATTCATGCTGTCCTGTGACCAACACAACCTAATACATGACTATAGAAACAACAGAAGTGTGTGAGCAGAACAACAAAAAGGAGTATTAAGCAGGAAGAAGAAAGGTGCAGAGCCTTGTCTCGGGCTAATTATCTTCTCAGATGACATAGAAAATTGTGGGTCTCTGTGGCAAGTTTACCGATTTTAGGGTACCACCCACTGAAGAGAACCACTTGTTCTGAGTTACTGATCCCAGCAGGAGAGACAAACCTGAAAGATGAGCTTTTATTTTGACCTCATCAGTGGTGACCTAGACTCAAGGGACAAGCTCAGGCTGTGTTTGGGTGTCTAGAGCTACTTTGGAAGATCCCTGGATCCCAACCCAGTGAATCTCTTACTCCTTTTCCAGAAAGTGTATGGTGTCATTTCATCTCTTCCAAAGTAAAACAAAAGCATTAACTCTGTCTTCATTACTCTATTTAGCATTTAATGGGAAGAAGTTCTCCAGGATTCAGACAGGCTCAGCTGCCACATGATTACTTGTATGAGACTGTTCAAGATACAGAAGAAGAAAGTCATTATATTAGTCCTCGAAGTATTCTTTTAGAGGTAACTCCTCCTATCCAGGCACCACTCCTTTCTCCTACAAGCATTATGCACTATTTCCGAGGCAACAGGCTGGGTTCAGTGGGGTCACAGAGGTGGTTCAGACACAGACAATGGCCTCATGCTGTGACATTTGAATAGAAGTCATCTGTTAGACAAGGTAGAAAAGACTTGCTGAAGAGAAATCTGATAAAATGTCTGGAGTGCATGGTGAAGGGAGACGAGGGAGTTGACTTCCAAACAGAAGACCAGGGAAGGTTCCATAGAGATGACATTTGACCTTATTTAATAGGTAAAATATAGAAGTGGTGGAAAGTTACCTTGTTTATGGTAAACTTACATACTTATGTCTATTCCTCCTTTCTGTAGTTGGATAATATTATTGCTTCCAATGATTCTGATGAATCCATTGAACTTGGCAGTCCAGGCGAGGTATCCAAGAGAAATGATCAACCTTACATGTCAATGAAATCTTGGTAAGTAACTCCCTTATTTAAAAAAAACAATTTTAGCTTATGTATGGTTAAAGATGCTGCCAGCCCGCTTAAATAATTGATATCATAATATAGAACATTACCCTAGACCAAGTCAACACATTCTTCAGTAATTTTGAAACAAGAAAAGGTGGGTATAGTTTCCTTATCCACAGGGAACCATTGGTGACATCCTCAGGACATCTATGTCCTGGAAAAGTTATTTTCTATTTTGCACTTATGTCCCTGTCACTCTCGCTTCTGTTCTCCAAACCCTCCCAATGTAGAGGATTATTTTGATTCCAGATTCATTTTCAGAAGGGAAGTTTGTTGTATTTGATTCTAACTGTTCTTGTGGCTCTGCTGTTTAAGCACCCTTCAAGACGAGGCGATTAGCTACCTAAACCTAATGTACACACCGTGGGAAGCTGTACACACACAGGCTTCCAAAGGGTTTGTTTTAACTTCTTGCACTCTAGTTTTTTCAAGGAGACACCGCAAGAATCTGCTGATAACAAAGAAGAGCCCCCTACCCTTCCAGAGCCCCAGAATGAGGACCTTAACCTGCAAGGACAAGGCTCAGAAGTTGACTCATGTCAGTCACCTGCCAGCACAGAAGCCCAGCCTACGAATAACAAAAGGGGAACAACCTCACTCACTGTCGTGCAGCTGTCTATAATGATCAAGTAAATCTCTAATTTCTAAAACTTTATGGGTCCATTGAGCAAAGCAGCCTGACTTTCTTAACTCAGAACTCAAATTTTATATCAGTTCCTAAAAATCTCCAAGTCAGCCAAGACTCTAACCAACTTCCCTCCCTGATGTGGTGGCCAAGGACAGTGATGAACAGAGCTGGGAGCAAAGCAGTCTGCTGGGCTGCGGGTGGCATTTTAGTTGGGTGGTTTGTTTTTGTTTTTGTTTTTGTTTTAATTCTCCCTTGGCTAGTCTGTCAGGCCCTGGAGCTTGAGATCATACCAATCTGGGTATCATGTTTCCCAGCTTTTATGGTTCCATCATTATGGACGTGTAAGTTTGATGAGGTATAAAGATTCAGAGGGCAATGTTTCAGTTTTAAGTGGCCCCAACAGTTTTGGTTGAGATTTTCTCCATTTTCACTCTTTTCTGTGTCTTTGTCTATGGAGTAATTTCCAGCAGAGACAGGGACACACTGCCATGATAGGAGCACTTACATAATCAAAGGCAACCATTCCGGGCTCCCTCCCCTTTATCTACCATCTACTTCCACATCCGAAGAGGGTGAGGAGTACATTAATGGGTACTTTTCAGTATCTTAAATGAAGATTCTGCAAACGCTTTGAATAGTCCCTAACTAGAAAATACCATCTCAGATGGAAGAAGTCAGACTTCACTCAGAAAGTACAATTCTGAGCCAGGGACAATTGCCTGATATGACTTTTACAAACATCTTGTCTCACAGTAGCATCCCTGATGAAAGCCAAGTGGAGAAACTGGATGTGTTCCTTTCTTCTCATGACATCATCAATTATCTTGCTCTCATTGAAGCTGTGGGACGGATATGGTAGGTTGGAGATTTGAGGGTTATTGATTCTAATAGGGGGTTTGAAGAGAGGAAGAGGATAATTCTATCTTGAAACACTATGTGACAAAACAGACCCGAAACCTTCACTTGTTATAATCCTGTTTTCAGAAAAGTTCTATGATTGAGGCAGAAGTAAGGGTTTGATTGTGTGAGAGTATCAGCTGGGAGGTGGGTGGCGATCGAAGTCAAGGAAGCTACACATTTCTGATTTCTGAAAGGTGAGGAACAGTGGGCAGGAAGACATGTGGGCCGGGAAATCATAGCCAATGAATGCACAGTGAATATTTGATAAATGAATGAAGCTAGTGAAATCAATAAGAATCAAAGAATATAAAAGAAAAAAGCATCCTAGTGTCTAAGACTTCCAGATGCCGGCTAAAATCCTGTCTTTTAGGAACTCAGACACAAAAGGCTGTGTGGTAAAGTTTTCTTAAAACCATCACTGTTTGATTCTTTATTCTCTTTTTTTTTTTTAAAGGGAAAGTTACAGGCAGGAATGAAGGTGAACAGAAGCAGATAGGGAGGAAGAGAGAGAGGAGGAAGAAGCATTTTATTTATTTTATTTAGTTGTTCATCTTGGGTGTTCCCACTGGCCCTGGAAATGAACCAGGAACCTTGGGGTGTAGGTCAACTGTACCCAACCCCTACTCCATCAAAGCATGCCACGAAGAAGTTTTTTATGTATTCATTTTTATTTAGCTACTCATCTTGGTGTTATCCCAGCCCCAGGTCTTGAACCTGGGTCCTTGGGATGTACATGGACTGCACTGGCCAGAGGCAGTGGACTGAAGCACTGCACCACCAGGGCACACCACTATTCTCCATTCTTTTAAAGACTCTGCAATTCATTGTGATGAAAGATTATAGTTTAGAAGGAAAGAAAGCCCTTTAATGTAAAGTAAATATCACAAGTTCTATAGGAGGGTAGGAAACAAACCTGCCATTTTTTCAGATTTCCCACAATCTAAGGATCAATAAACACTTGACTGAAACTGAACTTCTTTGTCCCTGAGCTTGCTCATTCAGTAGTTCAGTTATGCATTGGCTATTCATAGCGCAATCCTCATGTGCGCATTTTCAAATAACACCTGCTTGC
Organism: Solenodon paradoxus; assembly: GCA_004363575.1. NCBI lineage: Eukaryota > Metazoa > Chordata > Mammalia > Eulipotyphla > Solenodontidae > Solenodon > Solenodon paradoxus. Next base: position 373,069 of record RJWH01000887.1, read on the forward strand.
GCACTTTTGTGTCCTTGGAGTTTGTGGGGTTATACAATATATTTGTTTTAAAGGAAGTACCATACTTCCAGGGTCTCATTGCTTGGTCAAAAGGATGATCCCATAAACAAGTGACTATATAACATGCATTTCATTTAAATGTGCAATAAACAGGGTGCTCCCGCCGTGTCATAAAAGCCCGGGTGGGTGGGAGTCATTAGACTACAGGAAGTGAAAAACTGGAGGACTTTTCTGGGGATGTTTGGATCTGTACTTTGGAGGAAGCCTCAGGCTCCAAGAATAGTGATGGAGGAAAGAATGTCCCAAATAGAAATAGGAGTTTCTTCGTATGTGATGTCATACAGCTAAGGAAACCGGTGATGGTCACTGAGGAGTAGACTAGAGGCGGAGCCGCGTGTCCAGCCAGGGTCAGCGCTTCCAGGGCAGCCTCACACACTGTGTCCGATGCTGTGCTCCCACTGCAGTGTGGCCCGGTGGGAAGGTCCCCCACGCCTTGGATGTTTATTTTGTCAAGGAGATCACCTTCTGGCCGTGAATGACCTGAAACCCCAGAGCCTGGAAGAGGTCTCCTTGTTTCTCAGCCGGTCCATCCAAAAGGAGGTGAGTTGTGCTGATCGTCCCTGATCAGGGCGATTCAGTGTCAGAAGAACAAATTCAAGGTCCTACCTGGAGGGAGTCTGAATGATGCTCAGAGGAGAAATGAGACTCTTCATTCTTCAGCCCCCGAGTATAAATAAGAGAATGATAGATGTAAATAATACTTTGTACCATAAGTACAAATAAAAGAATGGTGTTTGAGAGCCCTTTCAAGTTCTTGCACGTAGATTAGTATTGGAGAGTGCATTGGGCTCACGCGGCTTCAGGACCTGAGCCTCAAGCACGGTGCAGCACAGAGAGCTTCCATGAATCAGACCTGCGCAGGGTTCGCGTGGTGCGTCCTTTAACCAATGTGCGCCTCCTTCGCTCTTCTGTAAAATTAGGCATAATGAGAATACTAGCTGTTGGAGAATTTAATGAGATCCTATGTTTGCTTACAATAGTGACGAGCACATGTTTGGTATTTGATACGGTTATTAGTATTTTTACTTCCATGACGGTTGGCTGAGGAATGTAGAATGGGTTCGCCTCTTTAAGCCGCAGTTTGGTTTCCTCATCGGAAATCGACATGGCCCCTCCTTCCTCCCAGAGTAATTGTAAGGATTCGACCAGCGTGAATATGCGCTCCACACGCATGCTCTTTAAGGGCTAGTTGTGGTTCTATGTATTCGTTTCGTCTCCATAGTGTTAACCCTTCCTCTGGTCTGCGTGTCTTTGTTTTGTTTTTGAACGTTTTCTCTGGTCTGTGTTTGTTTTTGTTTGTCTTTTTAAGGAAAGGTACAGATAGGAAAGAAGGTGAGCAAGCAGGCAGGCAGGGAGGAAGAAAGAGGAGGAAGAAGAAACTTTTTTTTTTTTCATTTTGTTGTTCACACTGGTTGTTCTTCTGTGCCTGGGTTCACACCCAGGGTGCGTGGTCTGCGTCCTTCAGAGGTGATTGATGTAACCGCTGCTCTACCAGGGCGTGCCAGGTCTGCGTTTATTTCTAACTGGCCACATGACCTTGGGAAAATCACTTTCTTCTCTGCGTCTCTGTTTGCTGACTAAAGTGAGAGAGCAGGTTTTTAAACTGTGGTTCTTGGACAATTAAGACAGGGCCAGAGGAAGAGACTGTGTACTGGAAGTGGTTAGCTCTCCTGGAAGAAATAGTTCCTTGGCTTCATACTTCTAAAAATCACTTTATTCAATGATTTCCCAAATTTCTTCCAGTTCTGAGAGTTAATGATTGTTATCTGTGTTGTCTCTTCTGCATCACACAATAAGCTTGTTGGTTAGACAAATTGTACCATCCCTGTTTTCCAAAAAGGAAAACCATAAGGATGAGTGAGTTGTCTAAGATATATAACTAGCTAGTGTCAAAGCAAGGAATGAGTCACTCATGTATTCACTCTTTCACTCACCATTTATTGAACATGTACTGCGTATTGGATACTGTGAGAGGTCCTAGAACCACAAAGGTGACCTCAGTCCTACTTTAAGAAGGTCACAGATTAGTGGATCACTCAGACCTGTTATATGTTGTAACAAAATAGGATGGACCATGAGATTTGAACAGAGGGTCAGGGGAGCATAGAGGAAGATGGAGTAAGGTGAGGTGAGGTAGGTGAGGGAGCCCAGAAAGGTGTCTCAGAGAAGGCAGTGTTCAGCTTGGGTTTTGAAGGCTGAGTAGGAGTGCGCATGGTGAAAGGAAGTTGTTTTCAGACCCCCAGCCCACCATCTGGTAACTATATATAGTTCATCTGCCAAAGACGCACACGGGGCACCAAGTGCTCCATCCAGTCTTCTGAACGTTACCAAACAATACTCTGAACGGTCCAGCCCCCAAACCAGTTCCATTTGCTCTCCTTCTGTTAGACAACATTTGAGAAAAAGGGAGATTGGGGTGGGGAAGGGGTTGGGACAGTGAGAGGGGAGAACATGAGATTTTAAAGGAGGAAGAAGGAGTTTGTGTGAAGGGACGGGGATGCTAAGTTGCAGGAGAAACACATCAGACTTTCTCTTCCTCTCCGTTTTGTCCAAAGTCAGTCCTGGCTGGTGGTCCCTTTTGGATTCTCTAGCTTCACGAGGCCTTTTGATGCTTGGTAGGACAGGCCTCATCTGGGCACCACTAGTGCATTCTGGGCCGATCCAAAGGTTCAGCCAGTGGAAGCCCAAACCAAAAAATCTATCTTCCACCTGAAGACACAAGTCATCCTGGCTTCTTCGGGCCTCTGGAGTTCCTCACAGGGTTTTCTTTAAAACCAGCTTCTCAGGGAGCAAACAATTCTAGGCATAACCATTAGTCATTTAATATTCTTTTTTTGTGTGTTTTAAGAAAGTAAAACTCACCATCGGCCGAATCCCACATTCAGAGAAATTCCATGCTACGACCTGTACGTGTTCCTTAGCACATCAAATGGCTGTGCCATTTCAGCTGGAGAGGACGCCGAAGAGTACTCCGGCCATTAAAAAGAGTCAGAAGAAAGAAACGGAAGATTAACACATGGAGACGCCCCGCCCTGCCCGAGGACGGGCCTGGACTCCGGGCTTCTGGGCTCGGCCCTTCGTGCTGTGTGAGAGGCTGTCAGTCAGCACACCTCTCTGAACCACATGGTAATGACTGGGTTACTGTCCCCTCTCTGCTGTTGCCCTGGGGACGCTGAGAAGGCCAAGTGAGAGAAGAGAATGGAACTCAGTGAACTCTTATTATCTCTCACGTGTCCCTCAAGACCACAGATGGAGATTGGGTGAGTCCCTCATCTGAAATGTGTTGTGTGTTCCCTAAGATTGTGACCCACACAATTCCGTCTTTGTTCAGGAATGTACAGTTGGGAGTACTCACTCCAGGAAGGCTAGAGGAGAGAGAGAGAGATGTGATACCATATCGGCCTGCTAATAATCAGGCTGAAATCCAGAAGGTGGAGACACGGTGGCCTTATGGATTCAATAATGACCTTATTTTCTTAAAGACCCAGTAACTCCATTAGAAGTCAAAGCAGTGTTAGTCCTCTCCAGCGAAAATGGACTTGCTCTAGAAGTCATAAGGGAACAATTCAACCCTTGTGTGCTTGGACGATGTTAACTAATTGATGCATTAACCACTAGTTCCTGGACAGCCCAAGGAATCACATCTCTTTCTAGAAACAGGAAAACAAAGGCAAATGATATCAGGGGCTGCGAGAGCAGAAGGGTTTCAGAAAGGGTAGCGTACCCATGTGGTCATGTCACTTGGGAAGAAATCAAGGCCTTAAAGCGTGGATAACATACTTTCATTGTGGCTTCACAATTCTAGCTGTTTAGTGGCAGAACCAAGAACCTGAAACCAGCTCTGAGAAACAGATGTCTTGATCCTCACTTTGTGTTTGGATTTAGATTTGAAAAGGCCTTCAGCACTTAGGAGAGAGATTCAAATACCACTCGTTTTCTGTAATCCAGACTATGCAGAAGGCAAACAAATTATCCATTTACAGGCCCTGTTTGATCCACTATTTCCACTTCTAGAAAGGCATCCTACAGAGATATTCTCACAAGTACTAAAAGACCTCTGTCAAAAAAATAAAGTTCACTGTGGCATTGCTTGTAATAAAAAATGTCCTTGGAGGATTACTGAAACAGGATGACTTCACACTCTACCAATGTCAAAAGTTACATGTAGGGTTATGAACACATGTTTACAATATGCTGGGAAAGAAAGAAGAAAATTCCAAAACAGTAGTAGGTGTATAGCATTGTCTTACTTTTGCTACAATGAATCATTGAGTGTGTGTGTGTGTGTGTGTGTGTGTGTGTGTGTGTGTGTACTATTTCCCCAGTCCTAATTATGGAAAGAAATGCCTTCTTTCCAGGTTGTTCTGAAGTTTAACTGGATAATCACAGACAGCACCTGGCACCTTACCTGACATGAAGTGAGCTCCCCATAAATGTTAGTTGCGTGGCTGCTGCTGCTGCTGCTTGACCATTTTTTAAAGTCTAGAATAACTTACATCAAACTGACAATAAGAATCACTGTTGAGAAGTGTGATCTGTGGGGTAAAGAGACATTTCTATAATGTTTGAATATTTTTTACAATGGATTATGTCACTATGTTATTAATGAATAATAAACATGAATACGTGTAAAATGTATGTGTGCTATGTGTACAAACACACATATATCTTCATAAGTGAAGAAAATAAAAAACCTCCATGAAGAAGAAAAAAAACCATCAAAGTGAAATGATCTGCCCCCAGCAATGCGGATGGATACACTGCTTGGAAGGCCAAAGATCTTTCCCAGAAGTCTAAACTGCAATGCCAATATAATGTAAAATGAGTAATAGACAAGCCTCAGCCAGAAGCCTTCAGTCCCCTCACTGAGTCAGACAAGAGCCTGAGCACAAAGATGTGAATCACTTACATGGCTTGTCAAGTGCCAGGTCAAGAGCACAGCACTCTTGTTCCCCTCCAGGCTCTTCCCAGCACATACCCAGAGGGCCGTGAGCCGGCTCCTGGCCTTCCCAAGTCCAGAATGTGTTGCCTGCAGCAGAATCAATTCCCAGAAGGAAGTTCCTGGGCAGTTGGGAGACGCCTGGCCCTGTCCTAGGTACATAATGCCATCTGTGACCTTTCCCTCTCCAGAGCTGCCCTTGTGTTCCTTCCAAGGTGGAGGAGCGTGGGTAGAGGTGGGCCTGGGACTGCAGACTGATGGATCCGGCTGTCCTTGCAGGACAGCCCTGTTCTGTGCACATTTCTGGAGGAAAGGAGATACCTAGACTGGATGATGTCTTGGCCATCACATCATGGGCCTAAGCCTGGTGCAGCTCTTCAACCTCTCTGGGGAAGAACCAGAGCTCTGAGCCAGGCCTCCAGCTTGCAGGCCAATACGTTCTCTGCACTTGCACCACTTTTCAGCAGGCCATTTGTGGGGGGCGGGGGGTGCACCTCTCCAGCCCCCACCTCTTTCCACCTCATGTCTCTGGAACAGGCCTGGCTGGAGTACATATGTTTCTTCTTCATTGTATCTGCTGAGGACACAAACTATTCAGCGTGAAATCTAAATAGCACTGGTAAGAGAGGCAGTGAATGTACAGGGCCAATTACACCCATCCTTAACCCGAGATGCAGACACATTAGCAGGAATCCCAACGAGACATTCGTCCCTATGTAGAGAGCAAACCACATATATTCGTATATTGAGAGATGGGGCGAAAAATCATGTGTTAATAAGCTAAGAAGTTAAAGCACCACAGGATCCCTCCCCCTTGTCTTCAGGATTTGTACCAAGTGACCTTTCCTTGGGCTGATAAGGCGACTTTAAAGTACCAGGGACAGGCCCAATGGGAGAGGCCTTTCGGATTCAGAAGCTGGATTATTCTGAGTCTTTCAGTGAAGAGGAATGTATGGGCATGCAGGAAATGTGTTTTATTGACAAAAACAAACCCTTGGACATTGGCATCAGAACTGAGGTGACCAGAGAAGAAAGTGGGGTGGGGTGGGAGCACGGTCGGGTCCTGTGGACAGCAGTAGGGGACTGTTATTAGAAATCCGGTGGTGGGGATGGTGTGCTCTCCTATATTTGATAGATCATCAAGCTGCACATGTAAACATATTATTTTGTAAATCAGTTATCTCAAAAAAAAATATTTCTAGTCCTAAATAAACTCACATTTTCAATGTCAAAAATGCTTAGGTTCTTTAAAACATCTGAGATAATGAGATCTTTGTCTAATGAGCCAGGATCTGGCAGTATTCAGGAGGCTTCTCATCAACTCTGGTGGGTGGTTCTGGAAAAGTCAGTGTTTAAGTGGAGCTTATATCGACAGTACTGGACTCTGGCACTGAGCTGGCCAATATGATAGTCACGGACCATGTGTGACCTTTCATATTTAAATTAATTAAAATTAAATGAATAGCCCACTTTTCAGTTGGCATATCTGAAGTATTCAATCACCCTCTATGTGGTAAGAGGCTGCAGTGTTGGCAAAACAGATATAGAACATTTCCAGCATCACAGAAAGTTCTAGTGGACTGTAGAGCTCTAGCATGTAAAATCCCCAAGAAGGAAATAATTCACCTCTGCCTTGTTCATCACCATATTCCCAGCAGGTTCGCTGCTCATTCATTCCTACAGTGCATTGCTCACGAGCTCAATAAATACATGTTGAGAGAAGAAATACCGAATGTTGTGCTAAATACTAATTCATAAACATTATTCTATTTTGATGTTTTCCAAATAAAATATTCACATCAATGATTCTGACAAAGTCTTCATTTATATTTTTTATTTAAGAAAGGAACAGGCAGGAAGGAAGGTGAGTAGCCGGACAGCAGACAGGCAGGAAGGAAAAAGAGGAAGAAGCCTTTTATTTTATGCCCATTTTAGTTGTTCACATTGATTGATTTCCCCTTGAACCCAGGACTTGAATCCAGACGTAGGTGGCCTGCGTCCCTAGGAGGTGACTGACCTAACTACTGTTCGGTGAACCAGGTCACACCTGGCAAAATATTTTTTAATGAGTCAGGTCCAATCAACTTAAAAACCAAGTTGTTGGTTTTCTTAGTATAAAGCTATTTTTTCAAAAATTAATGACTTTCTATGAAATAGAAACTTGGGGGCTGTTATGGGGGCATAAAAGATACACAAGATCAAACACTCTTTAATAAGTGCTTATGATAAGAGGAAAAAGAGCATATAGTGACCTTGTCTACCTAAGCTCATTTGAGAAATCTTTTTTCTTTTTTTAAAGGAAAGATGCAGGCAGGAATGAAGACGAGTAGGCAGAGAGAAGAAGAGAGAGGAGAAAGAAGCACTCGATTTATTTTTCTGTTAGTCATTCACACTGCTTGCTTCCCCCAGGCCCAGGACTCGATCCCAGAGGTACGTGGCCTGTGACTGACCTAACCGCTACCCCACCAGGGCATGCTGAGAAGTCACTCTTTTAGAAGTTTACTTGAAAACTAACCATTACCTTTCTAAAACTGGCTAATACTCTCCCTGCCTTAAACTCTTCCTGCTCAGGGTCACTGTTTTGGGTACTTTTCAACACACCAAGAGTTTCCTACGTCGTACGGAGACTATTTTTCCATGTACCAAATGGTCCTGGACTGCTTGTTTTCACACTGAGAACTAGCAAAGATGCAGAAGATGCAGCTTGTTCTAACTGTACATACACTATATTTAATAGTGGGAAGAGATTTTACGAGTGAAGCTCATTAGGTTTTAGCACAGGGGATCTGTAGCATGGATTTGGGGCACTCAGTTATCTCGACAGTGGCAGTGGTGTTACCAGCTGCTTATCTGTTGGTTCTCAACTGCGTCCTAGACAGGTGAGACCACCGGAAAAACACTTGAGGGCCTGGAAAAATTATTCCGTAGGAGAACAGTAAACAACAATCAACTACCACAGAGGGTGGTCACAGAGGCGTTCAGAAAGGAATGAGATCGTTCTGCGTGACTAAGGTTCAGCGAACACTCACTGTGGAGCCCTGCTACAGGCTTGTAAAGCCAAAACTGTCACTATCTCTGGGTTTGGTATGAGGAAACTAAAGACTCAGAGATGCCAAATAACTTGCTCCAAGTTGTGGCTAGTACCTGACAGAACCAGAATTTCAATCAGTTAGGTTGGCTTTGAAGACACAGGCCTAATTTTATGCCACCCTAGCTTCCTGCAAGGAGGAGGCTTGAACTCTGGAAGAGGGGCCTTCACAGTCAGTAATACAGGGAGGGGTGAGCACGGAGCCTACTTTCCACGCGACAACCAAGAATAGGTGGAATGACTCAACTCCTTTTATAAATCTCTGATTTCAATAATAGCCACTCATATTCTAGGCCTCTTGCCCAGTCCACACCTCATGGCTTAGGAACCAGGGGAATTCTCTGTAGGCTCCTGTTGTAACTGGGTAGCATGTTTTACACCACTCCTTTCAGAGGGTCACTGGCTCTAAATAACACTCCACTTAATGGGCAATTAACACATAGTTCCCATGACAAAGACATGACACTGGTGCTCTGGATAGGAGAGGAAGTAAAAAAGAATCTTTGTCTTTCAAACCTCTCATCAAGTGGGAGTAATATAAACATGTGTGCGTAGATACAAGGCATATCTGATTGTCCTAAATCCTGTGGTAAAGTACAAACGCAGTGCTACTTGAGTAAAAATCCAATCCTGTCTAGTTGGTTTTGGAAAAACTTCATAGGAAGAGTGAACTTTCTGCTGGGATACATGGCGGGGGGGGTGGGGGGGGTGCGGAGTGCACAGTGGTGGTGGATCTGGAAGAATGAATGAAATTCATTTGATCCAGAACAGCTCAGATCCCCAGTGCGTAATCATCAGAACGAAATTGGCAAAACCAAAGACATTCTTCAGTTCCTGTAGAACCCTTTAATCACTGTGCAATTCAAGCCTTTCGAACTGGCACCATGAGAACTTTAAAAAAAATTTCCTACTACATAATGTATTCATATTACCGTTATACGTCAACAGTGAATATACAGTTTTATGGCTTACTTACAATGTAAGTGAGGGAAACAGACATTGGCCATACCAATAGCTCTTTTTAATTTTTAAGGCATTTTTACTAATTTTAAAAGATTCCCAGCAATGACTATTTCTGAGATCTATGAGATTTAAAACATAATTATAGGTCTGCCTCAATGACCCAGTGGTTAGGTCCTTTGCCTCTGAAGGAGCAAGTCACATACCCCTGGATTCGAGTTCTGGGCCCAGGAGGAGGCAACCAGTGTGAACCAGCAAATAAAAATGGAATAAAGATGCTTCTTCCTCCTCTCTGTTCCTGCCTGCCTGCCTGCCTATTCATCTTCATTCCTGCCTCCACCTTTCCTTTAAAAAAAAAAAAAAAAAAAGTATGAAAGGCTAAAACCAAGGATTCAATCCTACAGTTTCCTTTTTGAAAAACCCAGGTGATCTGTCACATCAGGAAAGTTGGACATGTCACTCCAGTGGCAGCCTTAGTCTCACTGCTCATGGGAAGGGCACAGCATCAAGGAGAGTAATTTGCCATCAACCGACTTCTTAGGGTTTTTCCTCCAGGTCTGTCTTGATTGCTCCAGACTCAGACAATTGCCACTCCAGCTCTCCTGTGGTCAAGTTCATGCCACCAAACACCAGAGTCCAATAAACTGAGCCTTGATCTCACCTTCAAAGTAGAAAAACGTTGTGGATCGATTCCTATCAGGACGGTTGGGTATGCAGGTTGTTGAAATAGCTTTGACATTAGGAAACTTTCTGGGAAGTCCACGGAAGTGCTGATTTGCAGGGCACAGAGGGGAACTCGTTTTGTCATGGTGCAAGATTATCCATCGCCCTCTCCAGATTTGGTAACTTCTTGAATATAATCCTTTCGCGAGCTCTCCAAAACTTCTGCAAATATTTTCTGCAGTTTAGTTGCTTTGCGCTCGCCGGTCTTTGCTGCCTGTACATTTCTCTAGCATGTTCGTCGTCCTCGTCAAATCCTTCTTCGATATCCTCTAGCTCTTACAAAGTCCTGTCTTCTTACGTTTCCACAATTGACAATAGGAGGATCCGCCGCACCTCCTCTTCTGCTTCTTTTTCCTATTCTTTCAAACTGTCCTTTGAGGGCAAGATGCCCTTTTTGGGTAAGATGTCATTCCACTCCGTGTTGCACTGGGGTCCTTCATCCGGTCACGACTCCAGCAAACCCGAGGACGACGGCGCCCCGCTCGCGGGCCTCTCTCCTCGTCGCAGCTGTCTTCCACGCCTGCGCAGCCACCCTGTGAGAACTTTCCGAGCATCACTTGGATACTGGGTCCTGTCAAACACCAGTGATACTAACTGGAATAAAATGTGTTCCCTCAGCGAAGTGATAGGCTAATGATGTGGTTGGAAAACTTGCTTTGGGGTGAAAAATTCACTCATTAAACTCAATCTATTCACACAAAACGTCTTACATGACTCTTCTGAGTAGCGTTATTCATAACTGTTGAAAAAGTAGAAATGTCCATCAACTGACGTTTGGATAAATGAAAGGTGATACATCCATGCAATGGAATATTATGTAGCTGTAAGAAGAAACAAAGTACTGATACAGGCTACAGTATGAATGAACCTGGAAAACGTTATGCTAAGTGAATGAAACTGTGCAGAAGGGCTATGTATGTACAATTCTGTTTATATGACATTTCCAGGACGGACACATTTGTGGAGACAGAAAGTAGATTGATGTGTGCTGAGGATGGGGGAGGGGGAAAGGGTTAAGGTTACAGGGTTTCTGTTGGGGTGGAAAAATGTGTTTGTTTTTCTTAAAAAGAGAAAGGAAAGCAAGAATGAAGACAGGTCAACAAAGGAAGGAAGTAAGAGGAGAAAGAAATACTTTTATTTATTTGTTTATTTTGATTCCACCCCACCTCTGGGCCTCAAACCCGGGTCTTTGGACTTTTTAATGGCCCACACCCCAGCGGCCAGCTCAGCTGCCTGAGCCACCAGGGTGTACAAAAAGAGAAGCTTTTTAATATTCTTGCTCCATGACCGTAGGTCTCAAACTTAGGCGCATGACTTTCATAGCCTACCCTACACCATGAGCCACAGGAAAAGGCAAAAATGCTTTGAAATTACTGGTGATAGTCATACAAAACTGTGAATATTAAAAATCATTGAATTATATACTTTAAAAGGCTGAATTTCATAGCCAGTAAGTTACATCTCAATGAAAAATAGAGAAGAACATTTTCCCTCACCAACTCTGAGCTGGGAAAAGGAGATTGGATAGAGAGGCATCTTCCCCATGCAGGAAATGGGCTTTATTTATCGTTGGTGAGGAATAGAAGTAGGAGAAGCCTCCCCACAGGCTGATTAAGCAGACTTGTATAAAATAGTACTTCCCATGAAAATGGTAAAAGAATCCCTGTGTGATAAACACTTGAGCATTTGATGTCAAAAGTCTTTTCCTCTGTTATAGGTGATCATTCTTATTACTGTCACCTTTTAAAATAAAAGTACCTCAAGAAGCAAGGATCCCACTTAAAGACCCACTTACTAAGTCGTTTAAGTCATTACTAAGGTGTAAGTGACGACATGCATCTTACTCGGAGCAGAGGAACAGCGAGAGAGACCAAGAGGGCACTCAACACCCAGAAGGATGCGCAAGGATGGATCACAGTGAGAGACGTGCACCAACACCAAGACAAATAACATATTTATCAAAATCAGTCGCTAAGTAGCTATTGATAATAGTCTAGTGTAGCCCAAAATTATGTATCTTCCCCACTAATCCTTCCTTTAGGAACTGCAGAGGAAACATAATTGCCACTTTTGCTCATAGTCATATTTAGGATGAGCAACATTTGCTTGTACTCCAAAGGGTGGTAATTCCTTGACCAAATGTTTTTTGTCTTATTTGCTAACCCAACACGGGTTCCTCATAAACCGTCTTGCAATCTCATTATCTTGCCACCAAAAAAATTAACACGAAATTTAACACCATAGTTTAACAGAATCTGCACGCCCAAACAATCTCCAAATCATAAGGTCCCAGCTAGGAGATCTGAGGTGCCAACAAGTGAGGTACTAGGTGGAGGAGTAGGACTGGAGCACCAGAAGAGGGAGATTTACAATAAAACCCATCTTAATCAGTTACGGAGGACTAGCAAAGTGCTGCCAACTCAGATCGGCCCGGATGCTGTAACCCAGCTTTTCTTTAATTAATATCTCACACTTCCAAACAAAGTGGGTGAAATCGCAAAGGATTCTGCCAGGATTCCTCTCCGCTTACATAAGCCAAACTTTGAGCGTGGCCGTGGATTTATTAGGCAGAGCTGTGAACAGTGTTAATGCAGTATTTATTTACTGAGCTATATAAATAGACTTGAAGCTAGTGTCACCATCAGTTTAGGAAAGATGCTTCTCTTCATATGGGCTGATGCTGCCTCTTAGGCATTTGCACATTTTTCATCATCTTCAAAGCATTTTCATAGCCACAGCCCCCTCTCGCTGCAAATCTTATCTCCAAATTTGCTGAGTTCCAGAGTGTAGATGACAATCCAGATCATCAACACCATTTCTGAGCTGCCTGGTTCACTCTCAATGACAGAAGAATTAAAAGAAAAAGAAAAAGAAATCCTATCACAGTGCTGTGAGCACTACTTTTTGACTCTGCAAACTCTTGACCCACAGGTCAAGTCCCAATGTCATCCTTCTCTACCTCTTTCCTGGTCTTCTCAGGTAGAAATGATTATCCTATTCCTGTTTCCATGTCACTTTGTACCGGCTTCCTCTGTAACATGTAGATGTACTAAGTCTATTTGTCAATATACCTATTATTCCACATGAGCCTGTGGATTCTTTGCAAGCAAGTCACTTTCATATTTTTAGGATCTTTAAGAGTCTTCAGAATAAATAATAAATGTGTGTCAAAGTGAAATGTGAGGTGATGATCTCATGATGAGACACCTTCCACAGACTGTCACTTCCACGCCCACCCTATGCCAAGTCTCCCCTTGGTTTTGGTTATAAAGAAGAGTTATCAGGGCTGCAGAGCTCAGAGATTCTAGGGATGACAGACTTCTAATATCTGTCCTGAACAAAGGTCCTAAGCTTTCTTTTAAGTGAATTAACATGTATGTAACCTATGCTGCTTCATAACTTAGAAGTTAAAAGCCATAGAAGATATCTTCTTAATTTTTTTAAAGGAAAAGTGCAGGCAGGAATGAAGGGTGAGCTGAGACACGCAGGCAGGAATGAAGGGTGAGCTGAGACACGCAGGCAGGAGGAGAGAGGAGGAAGGAATACTCTTGTTTATTTTATTTAGCTGTTCATCTTGGTTGTTCCCCCGGCCCCGGGACTTGAAACCTGTTCCTTAGGATGTATGTGGACTGCGCTTGGTCAGAAAACAATCTTAACCATTACTCCACCAGGGCACTCCATTTTCTTTATTCTAAAGATGTAGGGGGACATGGAAAAGGGTCTGATTTCGTAAAGCATCTCTTCAACAACACTAGGCACTACACAGGGAGCTTTAATCACATCACTCATTTAATTGCCACAGCTCTTCAAGCAAGTACCATCAAACTCATCTTTCAGACAAGGGAAATGAAGCTGAGGGAGATTAAGAAATTGTCACAAAGTCGGAGATTCAGACCCAGGTGGACCTGACCCTGAAGCCCTTGTGATGCACCAGCCTGTCGCTTACTAATGCTTCATCTTGAACCTGGAACAGTCACCTTACCTCCCCCAGCCTCAGTTACTGCATCTGTAATTACTGCCTAATTAACTCTTCAGGTTTCAGGAATTAAGACTACGCTATTGGACAACTGATAATCTGACCTAGTAGGGAAACCTTGCAGCCCTCAGGCGTAGCAGTCTAAACAACTTCGGGGAGAGAAGACTAATTATTACAAAGCAAGTATTGTGTCACACAATGAAGAATGTATGGAAGTGCTAAAATTTACCAGATAAACAGTAAAAGATGCGGGATCTCAGAGGAAGAGAGCATGCATGTAAATTAATATTCTCAGAGAAGGCCCCTTGGAACAAATGGGGCTTAATTTGGGCCTAAAGGGATAAACAATATTTCCAAAGACCAGGGAGAGAGTAGATTAAACACAGGGAGAAAAATGAGTTTGAACAGAGCATCATAGTGGAAAGAACAATGCACAGAAAGATCATGAAAACTATCTTTATCGCGTGTTTCCGCAGGAAGTGTGCCGCGCCCTTGGTGAGCATTATTTAATTCACCCTTGCACCCATGGATGAGGTCAGCTGTCTGGTTATGCCCATTTACTGAAAGGAAAAGGAAAAATCAGAGGCGAAGTAATTTGCCCAAGACCACATGGTTATTAAATTATAACACCTGAAGTCTGACTCACTGTTCTTGACTAAACAGAAAATGGTACATGTTGGACAGCTTAGGAAAAGGGACACAGGAATTATCTAATCAAGGGAACTGTCAGTCTATGTGAACTAATTTCCCCCATCAAATGATAAGAAATGCAATAAAGATATCTCCCTGAAATTCCCAAAACTGGCCCTACCCTCTGATGGGAAAACCTATCCAAGTCATCCGCTTTGAGATTTCTGGGTTTTCACTGCATTATTTGAGTTTTTGCCAATATTAATAAATGTCATTTTGCATTTGTTATATCCTGAGGTCCACATAAAATCAAGGTGATTTCCAGGATTGACTTTTTTTTCCTTTTGAAATTCTTTCTTCTTCTTCATAAAGTGAAAATCTACTTTTTAAAATTTTTTAAGAAAAAGTGCAGGCAGGAATGAAAGCGAGCAGAGACAGGCAGGCAGGAAGAGAGAGGAGGAAGAAATAATTCATCTGTTTTATTTAGTTGTTCATCTTGGTTGTTCCTCACCGGCCCTGGGACACGAACCCAGGTCCTTGGGATGTATGTGGACTGTGCCCAGTGGTCTTAGCCACAAAACCACCAGAGTGCACCTCCCTACTAACTTTTTCACTGAATAATTTGCCATTGTTCCGTGTCGAAAGGACAGCAATGAGAGGTTTGGCTGGTCAATGAATATACAAGTAAGTTTCCTTAATTCCATCTGACAGACAGCAGTCACACTAGGTACTTTGTAGACACATTTCCTAAGGATCATTTAGTGGAAGATAGTTCTTCAAGTGCTTGGATGTGTAGACTACATTTTTTTTCCCTTTAATTACATCTAATAATGGTTTGACAGAAAGAATCACTCTTTGGATGGCCACCATCCAAAGCATCCACACCTGCTTTTATTCATCCCTGATGGCAAAGACTCAAGTCAACCTGTCACCCAACTTCATGGTGTTGGTGTAAATGTGCCCCCCAAGGTTGGAGCGGTTGGTGGGAGTTTGTGCCCTGACTGTGGGGTAACTAGTCTTCCAGCAACCACCTGGAGGTTAGTGACATCTGGTGCACTCTGGGTTGACATTCTTGGGATATCAATTACTGAAGCCAAAATGAATACCCAGAAAAGTATGCATCTTTCCAGAGGGGCAAATTCTGGATCTCACATCTCTAGATGTGAAGGTCACCATTTGGAAAGGAAGTAGAGTGCATTGAAAATGCATTTAATAGTAATCATTGCTCTCTGGAACATGAAGGAACAGAAGGTGTGGGGAGGAGTGGAGAAGTACACACGCCGTACCTGCTCCTTGATTGTCCAACTCCCCCTGGTGCCCTCAGGTGAAAATGCAGTCAAGAAGTCACGTTCGCTGTGACCTGTGAGTTCTGGATGGATGAGGGCAGCACAGAGCAAGCTTAACCAACTGGAATCAATCTACCTGAGCCTTGATGGGCCTCGCACTGAAATACTTAACCAAAACATCTTAATCCAACATAAATCCATTGTAAAAGTACATGGAAAATTATGCAGAGAGCACTTTCTTTGAAAATGACTGGCAGGTGGGGAAGAATTGCGCAGCGTTTCCCCATATGTTAACTACTTTTTATTTCAGGGCTGGAAATAAAACTAAACTTAATCACTGCAGCAGGAATGAATACCAAATGTCAATATGTTCAGTCCTTATGTTGATTTTTACCCAATTAACATTTACCAAGAAAAAATTGAAAGCTACAGTTAAAACGTAAGTAGCATCATCCAATGCCACTTTAGAAATGTGTATTGAATGCCTACTATGTGTAAGGCAATCTGAAACTCTGCAGGTGGATTAAAAATATAACCCTCTTTATATCGCAAACTGTGAACGTGGGACTGCAAACACATGAACTGAAGACTTGCAAAATATAAACCAATTGTTGTCACAGGCAACATCGCTTCCTAATCCCCAACTGGATGACAAACCTCAATCTGAAAGTGGGAATAAGATCCAGGCACTCAGCACTCTTTAATCCTGGTAAATCCTCCCAACTTCTAGTTCTGCTATTTGCTAGCCAACGTGTGTTTGTTTAAGAAGAGTCGTTGATGCGGCAAATATTTTCAGCACCTGGTACATCGCGTCCAGGTACAGGTCGAGCAGCAGAACTACAGCAAGAGACAAAAGCAGAAAAATTGCTCTTCCCAGAGGCTGACATGTTGGTAAAATCATCACCAAATCAGCATTAAAAAAAACACAGTAGATGTGTTCTTGATACAAGGTTGACAGAGACTGTGTTCTGCCAATTTTTTAGGAAAAGTTTTACTGACTGACATCTGAAATGAAACTAGATGCTTCTAAATAGTATGCATACTGGGTACTAAATTATACCCTTATTAAAATAATTAGTAGCAAACTCATCCTAAAATTAAGTCTAACTATGCTGTCAGTTAAATACATATATTTTAAATTAATCATCCAAAAATTTGAATATCCTTAACATGCCAACAATGTCAAAATGTTTGTGCGAATTTGCTGTTTATTCCTGAAATCTTGGGTCTTGCTGGAGGATGGGCTCCAGTGCCAGCATCATCTTGACTTTCTCCTTCCAACAAATGTAATCTCTTGACTAACTTGTTTTTGTTCTGAGACATAGCAACCCCACATGTGTACCCTTGTAAAATCCTCAAATACTTTTCACTTCATAAGTGTGTTGCATTTCTGCAAGGTAGTTGGAACAGATCAGACATTTCCCAACAACATCTTTTGGATATAAAGGGCTCTGGAATTTAACCTTCAACTGATAAAGTGTACCATTTAGAAAAAGCAAGAAATTAGTTGAAAACTTTCAGAGGTTTATATTTATCAAAGAAACTAAAAAGAGTTACTGAGGAATTCAATGATAGGGTGTCCAACGCATTGGCATTTTGGTGCCCAGTAAGATCTCTGAATTTTGTCTGACCTTCACTACTGTGTCACCATAAATAAGTGACAGATTCTCTGGCTCCCTCTCTCCATTGTACACCTACCTCTGGCTTCCAAAAAGAACCCCTCCTTCTAAAGCAGGCTGATCATGTTTAAATCAAGTCGACTGAATCTCTATGAGCCAGAATCTCAGAACCAGGTGGAACAACTCATTTTCATGATAGCATTTTAGTTGATACAGACAGTAATCTCAGGAATTTAGAACTGGCTATTTTTCAGTACTAAAGGGCCCTGGAATTATTTTCTTCTATGTACAAAATGATTTTAACAGAAACTTTAAAATAACATCACTGCCCCTAAGTTTGTTATGAGTGATCAGAACCGGAATGTTGGCTAAATCCAAAATGATGATCTGGGAAATCCACAGAAATATAATCTAATCCTCTAGATAAAACAAAGATGAGAGACAGGGTGGGTAGTTTACAAATTATTTCTAAACCACATCTCCCCAGTTTTGTAACTCATTTCTTCGGCCATGAAAATAAATAATTGCACAACATTTTTAGAACTTAAATCAGGTTGAAATCAGACTGTAAGACTGAAAACAACTGAATTTATTCTGCCTCTCACAATTTCTGATTTTTTGTAAGACTGTATTTATTGGAAGTCTTTTAAGCGCTATCAAAATTTCAGATTCATCCTGTTAAGGAATGGACTATATTCTATTACATAACTTTTTTTTCCCAATAGAAATTGCCATTGAGGGTAATAGTGACAATTTCCCCCATTGGAATAGAAAAATACTCCTTAATAAGACTGTGGGGCTTTTGAATATTCTTAAAAAAAAATTTAAACTAAAAAAAAAATGCCTAAAAGCCAAAGTATACCTAGTGGATTTTTTGTTGTTGGTTTGATTTTGACTTCTTTTTTCTCCAGAAAGCTCACATAGTGAAGAAGAAAATAGCACAGTTTCAGTTTTGCTAATACCACGCACCGAGCCTACAGGATTAGAAACGATTCTGACATTCTCTCCTGATAAGAAATAAAGCATCCCCAAAATAATAAGGAGATATAGAATAAACATACCATGTTTTCTTTTAGGCTGTTTGAGAGTGAGATTGTCTTGAGCGAGAGGCCCCTTCCTCACCTCCAGACCTGCAGAATATCTCCTGGGAACACAGGCTAACCGTAAACTTATTCTATTAGATGTTCTTCAGATCACTTGTTAACTTCACTTCCATGAAATTCAAACCCTTATTTCATTTGTAATTTGTGAAAAGATATAGGCTGTATACATGATGTGGGGTATATATGTTTAAAACATACCATTTTCTCCAATAGATTTTCAGTTTTTCTCATGACGGAAGTTCAATCTCAAACTGTCTTTTCAGCTTGCCTGCTTAAAATAGTAAGAAAGCCTCTGATTTCTTAGTCTAACATGGAATTCATGTGTTAAAGGAATGCTAAGTTTATAGGAACATTAATATGAAATCCAAGCCTACTCCTTTCTGAATTACACATTTTTCATAACTCATTTTATTTTTAGTATGCATTTATATCATAACTTATAATCTTATAATATGAAGTGTGATAAAATAAGAAGGCTGACTTATTTTGACAGGATTCCTGGTTAGTCATGAGGAAAATTCTGAATGTTTACAGGGAGTATAATTGATTCCGATTTTTCTTAATCCATAAAAATCACAGTTTAAATGAACTGTATTAAGATCATGAAATAAATTGGAGACTTGGCCTACATATAAGCAAATGCAATGCATATTTTATGGCTACATTAACCTTCTATTATCTACACTAGTGAGATTTGACTAAGTCCCTGGTTCTCAACCCTGGTTACATGTTAGAATTCTCTGATGAGCTCTTAGAAAAATACTGTGAACGGCCCCCACTCCCTCACCCCCAGACCAAATTGAATTAAAATCTCTAGGGGTGGGGCTTGGGCATCAATACCTTTGGAACTATCCCATGTGATTCCATCAGGCAGTTGAAATGGGACTCACTGATTGACAACTTACAGAGACATTGATGCGAGAAGCATGAATGATCACGTGGTCTGTGTTCTGGAAGATGTGCTCGCAGACCTACTACCAGAAGGTGGCAGTAGAGAGAAACAAAAAAACAGGCGCGATGCCAGCTCCGGCTCTAAGAAACTCAGATATTGGAGACCCAAAAGAATCTTTAAAGATTAAAGAAATTTTTAAAAATTGTTCTCAGGGAGGAGCATTTGACTTTTCTGAAATTTATACTTGGGTCTCATATTTGGGACACCCATCACATGCAGCCATGGCATTTTCCAGATTTTTCATCTACCTTCACTTGGGAAGAAAAAGCATGACGGAATAATATTTTTATGACTTCCAGTCTTAAAAAAATGCAAAATTTACTGGGAGACATATCAACATCTATCTATATTATTCTTGTATTTATTTATCTACGTTTCAAATCATCGGGATGTTGGAAAGAATCAGAATTTTAAATTATAGTTTAGGGGAAGCGATGCGTTGACAATGTGTTCTTGGAGATATTCATTTCAATGAGCCTCAGTTTCCTCATTTATATAATGAGGTTTGATGACAAATAATTGAAATACAAACCATTTATACATTTGTCAAGTTATTTTCTTTAATTAAATGTTCATTTCTGGCTATATTGGAATTTCAAGGCCAATCCCTTAGTTATCATTTTTTTGAAGCACTGTGATCTAATGAAGATCCTGACTTCTTATCAATTAGGATTAAAGATATGCACAAAAATTTAGCCATTATTCTAAATATTTGGGCATGCGGCATCTCAGGAACTAGTTAACAAGGAGTTAATCGTTCGATTAAGTTACTTAAATGTGACTAAAATAGAACATTCCCTTCTCACCAACTAGAAAAAGAACTGTTGCATTTTAGAATTCTGGAGAGTAGCCGAGTTTTAAAATGTTTATATCCTCATGTCTTCCTGCCTCAAAAGGCTTAATAAAGATTCTAGTTGGAATTAAATTTACAATATGGTGACTGGACATTTCATTTTTACTGAGATGCAGTCTAATCCCCTAAGAGTATTGTATTTCATTTATGTAAATAGCTACAACATGCAGATGTCTGTCCCTGCTCCTGCAAATTACAAAAGACTGTTGATGATATTTGGCCTCCCAAGAGCTCACAGATTTGTTTACTAGTTATATTCAGTATTATTTTCAAGCTTTGCAATCAAAATTGTGAGCCTCAGAAGTCAGCTGCTTGGGCATTTCATAACACAGGCCTTAGACTGATAAAGCTGGATTTTTGTTTGTATGTCATGCTCTACAGTCAGTAAAGAGCAGGCACCAGGACTGCTGGTTCATGTCCCTACTCAGTCTCCTCCACGTCTCGTTCATGGCAGCCCCACAAAGATTCTCTATAATCTGCAGAATGCTGGAGTTGGCAGGCATGTAGGACATCCTCTGATTTAACATCCTCGTCTACGTGTGAGGTTGAAAGACTCCAGAAAGTTGAAAGATTTGCCCAACCTAACTCAGTAGCAAAACAAGAACCCGAGCCTTCTGACCCCCAGATCTTTGGATGCATTAGAAAGAAGCATTACAAATCTCATAGAAGACCTATGGTTTGAAAGACCATCCCCTAACTCCCTGCAGATGTCCTGTGATGGAAGGACACTAGATTACAAATGCCAATAGAATAAATTAAACTGAAGTACTGGCATTGGGGTTGGGTGAGGGTAGGTAATAAGGAGATGGAAAGAAATGGGAGGGTTCTCCTGCCTCCAGGAACTTTCCTAGCTTGTCCAGACCTGGTTCTTGAAGGAGAACAAACTGATAATACCAAAATCCGAGTAAGAACTTTTGGGACGTCTGCACATATTGTTCTGGATTAGGGTCGGTGAGATGAGTTGGGACAGGGATTTGTAAATAATAAAGCACTAAATAAGCACAAAGGAGATTATTGTCCACCACTTACTTTAATCCAAGAAAGACTTCCTTTTGTTTGTAGTGTTGAAATTTGGAGTCAGAACAAAACAGTACCAAAAATGCGGTAGAATTCTGTCTTGGTTTTTAAATGCAAACTGGCCATCCTTCTTCCCTTCATCACAGCAAAGACCCAACTTACTATAAACGATGTTCCCTTGCTATTTCTTCATTCTAAGGCACATAGGAAACACATATCCTTTAGTGAAGTCAAATCCACACATGGTTAGTATTTCAAAGGCTGACAAAACACAAGAACAGAAGGATAGCTTTAAGAGCTAACCTCAAATAATACAGTGACTTCAGGCATTCTGGCATTTGAATTTTACTGAGTAAAGATCCATTTTAGCTATCTGACTCAATTCATGACAAGAAATCTCTGGTGGTCATAAAAACAGTAAGATAATTCAAATTGCATTCCTGTCCCCTGAGTGAACACCCAGCACTTGAGTGCTCCAAAATTCCCAGCCAGGGAGTGTTAGCAAAACAGCTAACATGGCTGTGTTCTTGGGGTTCTCCAAATGGGGAGCAGTCTAATAATAATGGGCCCTAATAATGGGTCAAAAGAGCCAAAAGCTAACAAAGCAAAAAGCCAAATCTCACCCACAGTTCCAATGGCCATCTAATATAGACCATATATACAAACTCAGACCCAGATATTTAGTTCCAAAACAACGTAAATCCAGGCCAGAAGACTGGGGAAGTCAATGAAAGATTAAGGATAGACGGGTAATTTTTCAGTGAATAAAAAACTACCAATAATGGACCTCTCAGTCATCCAAGCGAGAATTAATTCTCCTTTTATAAGTGATTCAGAATTGAAATCCCCAAGTTTTTTGACATCATGCAAAATGTTTCCAGAAAACTGTTTTCTACTCAATTCATTGCTCCATGAAATGTTCAATGCAGACACTCAAAGTGGATTATTAATCACTAAAAAATTGTAATTCTGGATACCAAAAAAATGACTATTATTGTTTTCTTCTGGAATTTTTAGTTCTTCTGTTTCTTGGTTTATTAAAAATTGATACTATTTATTACAGATTTAAGTTGGTTTACGTTTAAATAAATACAGGGATTTCTTCATTCAACTGCTATCCACGAAAAATGAAATTTAACAGGTCATTACAGAATATAAAATGGAAATCAGAGGGTCTGTTGGTTTTCATTGATTTTTTTTTAATGTGTAGTTAATTCATTTATTGTTCATGATTCTCACATACCAGGTTTTCAGATGCACTCCATGTTTGATTTTTCATCACTCCCTGAGCTGGGTCTTCCTTTCCTCAAGACCCTTACTTTCCGTCCCTTCTGAGGGTCACTTATGGTCACGTTTGGAAGCTTCTGACACAGAGCCCACAGCAGAGACAATCCATCATCATCGGCTTGCACTCCAATAAGCCAGCCGCCCGCCAGGCACTGGATTCCAATGTTTTTTCCTGTCAGGTGATCAGACTGTTAAATCAGCTGAGTCTCCTGGCCTCCTGACTCGCTAACAGCAGGTGAGGAGTGGCCTGCCCTCCCCCAGGCAGTGGAGAGCGATTTCAGCTCAGAGACAGGCCACCGGTGTGAGGCAGCCCCAGAGCCCCCAAGGAGAGACAAAGCCACACCCTTATTCAGCCTTTGCTTTCAAGTGCACCTTCCTTTTCCTTATTCACACTTCATGCTTAAACTCCAAGCACATAAGGTTCCTAATTTTCATTCTCAGCAACCTATGATCAGGCAGGTCTCTTTTATAGCTCTGTGTCACCGCCATGCAGCAACTGTTTCCCCTTTCAATATTTGTACACACTCTTCCTTCGGTGTTTCAGGATGCTTGCGTAGCAACACCCACATGTCATGCCTGATGATTCCAGAGCTTTAAAAAAAAAAACTGTTAAATGTTATCTTTTACAGGGAGGAAAACAGCTCTGTGTCTTATGGAATAAAGCGGTGATTCACCAATTTTTATTGGATTAGAGCCCTCTGGGGCCCTGCCTCTCTAAAAGCAAAAGTTAAAACAAAAAACCCTGCAGATCGAAAATTTCAGGCCCAATCCCTGGGGATACTAAGTCTAGGTTTGCTGTTGTTGGATTTTGACTTTCCCCCCCTGCTTTTTGTTGTTTTTGTTTTTGATTTTTCAATTAGGCCCAAGGTGATTCTGAAATAATAACCACAGATTTTACTCTGAGAAACCCTAGATGGAAGAAACATTTTAATCTTCCCACTCTCTTGTTATCTAGAGTGGTGTCTGTGTTAGTGCAGAAAGGAACCTGTGAGGAGTTAAAAAGTCCTCTGTGAGCTAACTGAACATTCCACAGGGGAAGTTTCTGGATGCCTCATGAAGATATAAAGGTTTATGCTTTGTTTAAAAAAGAAAAAAAAAAAAAAGGCCTCATTTCCTCATCTGGCTTCCTGCTCCTCCTTCTCCTTCGCCTCTTTGTTCTTTCTCTCTCTTCCTCCTTTACCTTCCTCTTTCCTTCCTCTTTTCTCTCCCTCCCCTGGCCATCACTTTTCTCCTCTCCTGCCTTCTCCTCTTTCCCCTTCCCCTTATTATTCTCTCCCACAAGGTCTCATAGCCTCTTCAGAGTTCTCAGACCCATGAATGAAAATAAATTGCACAGTCTGAAACATTCCTCAAACAAGGCTTTATTACAGAGATCAGATAGAGAAGAAAATGAGAGAGAGACAGACAGACAGACAACATGGAGGATAGCCTTTACCATGCTGGTCACCCTGCCCCAGCTCTTGGGTTTTTAACTAGTAGGATAAATTCGATCAACAGTTTTGAAGGCGAGGTGCACTATCTATCCAGATGTTCTGTCTCCTTCTGGTGGATCTAGAACAATACCTACGGTGCTCAAAATGCATGGATTACACTGTGTCCCTTCTCTTTTGCTTCCTCTTCAAAGGGTTTACATAGCTGAGTTGGTCTTAAATCTTTAGGGCCCTGGGTAATCCATTGATGCTAAAGATTTATATGTATGTAGCTTAATAAAAATAAGGTGGCTGGGACCTAACCTGCCAGCCATACTGGATGTATATTGCAGACAAGAAGGGAACGCCCACCATAATTTGCCCTGTCTCTCACCCTCCTCTTCTTTCTCCTTTTTTGGTTCATTTAGGCTCTATATTCTTTTCTCCTCTCATTATTCAAACCTCCTTTCCCAGAAACTGATGCAAAGTCTGCCAGGTAACTATTTTTAGAAGATAGTGCAAATTAAGTATCAACTGCTGGCAGCTCTTAGAGGGAAGATTCGGAATTTCAGAAAAACCAAGAGGCCTCCATCTCCAGAATTTGCCATTGCTGCTCTTATTTTGAAGAGGAACATGAAAGGTGCGTTCTAAAGTGATGGACACATGTATTGGCAACCTTCGCTCGGATCACAGTAAGGGAACATTTCCTGCCACACCCCACCACCAAGGAACAGTTAAACCTACATCAGTCAGCCGGCACCATGTCCCCTCAGATTCAAAGCCATCCCACACAGCCACCAGGACAGGGGAATGGAAACCTCCAGAACTTTTTATCAAGTTTCATCTCAAGGGTACCTCATAGCCTTGGAATGGAGAGAGATTTTGAAGTAGCATCTGGGGAACGTGAGAGCAGCAAGACTAATTTAAGAGGTTGCTGACACAGACAAATCTATTTACAAGCGAGCTCTTTCATTCTTTTATCAGTGAAGCACACCAGCTGCGCCCATAGCCTGACCCTGTAGTGTGACCAGTAAAACAGCAGTTAGCTAACAAGCCAGGAAAGGAGGAAAAATATCTCTTTGGACCCATTTAGGGGTAAACAGAAGCAAATGCTTATCATCTTTTGTACATTTGTCTCTTGGGATGGGGCGAAGAAGGAGTTTCAAGCATGGGCAAAATATTAGCAATAGCGTTTGAATCGTGATAGTTTGTACTCATCCTCTTTGTCTCCAGAGAATAATACCAAGGCAGAAAAGAGAATGGCTACTGTTTGTTTCTAAAAGAATAGCTCTGTCCTCTGGCATTCCTACTAGGGGCCAGACCTCTGTCCAGTCTTGCCTAATAAGGAATTAACCTATTTTTTTCATCAGAGAACTTGACTGTCTTAAGCCTATGGAGGGAATTCTGACTTCCTGGGAGAGAATGGGGCAAATGTTTTCTCCTGCATAGGAAAAGAGCAGTTTTTACTTAGGGTCACTCAATTTCTAAATAGTTTAGTTATATTGTGATTTATAAGTAATTTATATTTTGGTCTTTATTCACAGATTCGGGCTCACAGTTCCCCAAAGCCCTGAATTTCCTAAGTGTTGAATGTTAAAGATGTCGCTTGTTATGCTAATGAATTGGCTTTGGGGAAGTACCTAAGGAAGGGGGCTGGTTGCCTGAAAAAAATCACCCTCCAAGCTAGAGATTGTGTTCAGTGGCCAATGGACAAAGTTTTACAACCATGCCTATGAAGCTTCTATAATAAAGTCCAAAGGAGAGGCTTTGGAGAGCTTCTAGGTTGGTGAACACAGAATGGGTTCCTTAGCTTTCCTAGCTCCTCCAGCAAATCAATAAACTGAAGAGAGTGTGCTGGGAACATCTGATTTATAGCCATTTGGTCAGAACAGGGGTTGTGCCTGTCACCTGCAGTCTGAGATGGAAGTCGTGGGAATCCCCAATCATTGAGTCAGAAACCTGGGCTTGTAATGAGCATCTGAGTTGGAGGGTGGTCTTGGGAACCCTTAACCTGTGGACTGATGCCACCTCTGGGTAGACACTGTCAGAATTGAGTGAATTCTTGGATAGCCTGCTGATGCTGGAGAATTGCCTGTTGGTACAGGGAAACCTCCACACTCACACTGGAATTGGGTTCAGGTACCCTACAGACTTTCTATCTCCAATGCACCCCAAAGCCATCTCAGACCTTCAGACATATCCTTTATAATGATGCCTCTTGGACCATTTTTTATTCTTGGACCATAATTTATTCTCTGTGCAGGGGAAGAGCAGATACAGTATTATCAACCTGGAGAATCACCCGGGAGCTTCCATAGGCCTGTGTACGAAAGCATTTTAGTGCAGTGTAGTTGCCTGGTCTCTGAAACTGCAGATCTGAACTATAAGTCATTGTCTGGCAATTGATGTCATATATAGGCCTTAATGATTTCTAGCAACCCATTGCTCATCACAATGAATAATCTTCCTGTGTGGATTTGTTCTGCTCCTGTGTACTGAAGCGGCCCCGGGAATGCTGAAGAATGAACTCGCTTGCTTACTCACTGACTGTTCTGTTACTATTGGCTCCTGGCTCCATTTTATAGTTAGTCCAACCATTCTAATTAATATCACTGTAAGGGACTGATTCATCCTTTACCTACAAAGCCCGAAACCCAGGCTGAGGGAATTTCTGCTTTTAATATATCATAAAACTTAAGCAAATAAAAACATTAAGGGTGTGCCCTGGTGGAGCGGTGGTTTGGTCAGCCACATACATCCCAGTCCACAGCATCAGCAGGCACAGTCCACATACATCCCAATGACCTGGATTCTTGTCTAGGGGGGAACAGCTGAGATGAAGAACAAAATAAAATCTATGAAGTGCTTCTTCCTCCTCTCTCTTCCTACATGCATCTGGTCACCTTCATTCCTGCTTGCCCCTTTGCTTTAAAATAAATAAATAAATATCTATTAAATTATAGGTCAACAAAACTAATTGGCTCAAAACGTTTTCTCTACTGACAAATTTTAGTATTGAGAACATATCCTCACTGTAATAATTAGCTTGACCAAATGAAACACTGAAAACAAAACAAAACACACACACACAAACACACACACACACACACACACACACACACACACACACACACCAGCAACTGAGCTAACAGAATTATAGAGACATGACCTAGGGTTCAATTAGCACTCTTGTTCTAGTGAAGGAAATGGTGAATCAATTTCAGTAATTTAGGGAAGTGAATTAATTTGTTTGCTCAAGGTCACAAAAATTGGTGGCAGAATCAAGCCTAGATTACAGTCTGTGACCACTAAACCAAAGATGTTATGACTACACCTGCTGCATAAGCCATATCTTTTCTCCAAGAGCCCTGAACTAGGTACAGGTTGTCTGATAATATCTATGGCCTTTGTGTAGCGTTAACCACCGACCCCTTCGATCATCATGGGCTAGTGTTCCCGGCTCACTTAAGGAATTTCACTCTGTTCATTAGAGCTGGAAATTTTCCCTTCTTTCTTTGATTGGCGGCCATTCCAATCAAAAGATTCTCATCACCTAAGAGCCACGCCAGGGAGTGAGGGTGCTTCGCCACCCGTGTTTATCTCTGCAAAGTACTCCACACCTGTCATCCAGCTCTTTATCTGGATGGCTGTCCCCTGTGGAATACTGTGATGGCTTTATCTCCAGGGCTCCCCAAGTGTGAAGTCTAATCTCACCCTCTCCCGCCAGCCTCCTGTTGGTATCAGTGACTGCTTGAGGTTTTCCCTTCGTTCACAGACTAATTGAAGAGCTATTGGGACTTATATTTGCTGTTGAAATTTATAGCACATATGTGATACCGAGAAGGTGCTCAGGAAGAGTCTTCTGAATGAATATTTAGGTGACATACAATTAGAAACATTTTGCTCTACCACAAAGCAATCATGTCTTAATATTCCTATGTAATTCGTCAAATCACTTACTGCTTTCACGAGTCATTACAAAGAAAATCTTTGCAAAGATGGGAGAGATGACAGAGACTGATTTCATGTTCAAGGAGAAGCAAGAAACCAGGCAGTTTAATTGTAAAGGAATACTATTATGGAACTGTGATTAAACAAAGAAATAATGGCTTAAAGGAAGGAAGGAAGGGAGGCTGTACTCAGGCAATAACCTGTGCGGAGACCATCCTTAGTCAAGAAAACATGAAAAAAATACACAATTCAATTGTCAGTCAAGACTAGGATGACAGCATGATTTTAATGTTATCAGACACATGATGGTTTTCTGAGTTTGCATTGTGTATGTGCACGCACGCGTCTCTGGTCTGGGAAGAGTGAAAAGGCACACAGGACTGTGGATGCCACCAAGACAGAGGGAAGCCCCGTGTCTGGAGGACTGGCTGTGTCAGCCACACGAGCACAAACAGGGCCTGTCGGCTCACTCACTGATGGTGCCCTGACGGCACGTGTGTCCAAGCAGAAAAGCCTCCTTGCTACCAAACGAGTATTGGAACTTAGAAAAAGTGACAATTTAGCAATGGGTATGGAGTCAGAGAAGCATTCAAATTAGAGAGGGAAAAGACTAAACAGGAGGACAAGTTGGCCGATCAGTCTATCAAATCTCCTTAATACAAAATGATTCCCAATCTCCCATTTTCCTATAAATTCTAAAACTCCCCTTGCAATCACCACTTCTTTGTTCTAAACACAACAGGTTTTAATTCTAAATTCACCACTCTTTTCAGAACTAATCTTAATAGTCCATAGGTAGCATTCTTCACTGCCGACCCTTCCTTCTTCTGTGACATTAGATTTCCCTCTTCTTGGTCAGGTTGCTCCTTTGTATTCTCCTCCATGGCCCTGTCCTTTAATTTGGGTGTTGCGTGGAGGGTCCATCCTCTCTTCTCCTCTCAGCATATATACTCTTCCAATAAAATATTCTTCCCTTTCTGATTCAAGGACCCATCTTTTGTTGATGACTCTCAAACCTCTCTCGAGCTAAGATCTTGTAGCCCTGAGAGCCTGCGTCCACTGATGCCTCCAGTGGGCACCAGGAGTCTAAGCCATCATGTCCAAGCGATCACAGTCACCTCCCCTACCCAAGCTGCCCTCCTGTCAGTGCTCAGAGAACAATATCACGGTTCGTGCAGGTAACCAGGCCAAACTTCTGAGATTTGTCCTTCATTTCCCCCTCCTCTTTAGATCACAAATATCTGGTTGTCAACAAGTGCCAAAAACTGTGTTAGGTAGGCCCCAAGAAAAAGCAGTAGACAAGGTTCAAGCATCCTTGCCTTCATGGAGCTTACAGCCATTAATTCCGCTTCCTCACTCTGATCCCACAAACACAGACCTGAAGTTCTTTTCTCCAACCTGACTACCGCCTTCCTGCTATAGATAACCATCATCTCCTACTGCAGGTGTCCATCATCTCCTACTATGGATAACCATCATTTTCTATTGTAGGTACCTAGAATTTCCTGCTATAGGTATCTATCATTTCTTAATTGTCTCACTAGCTTCCTAACTTATTTTTCTATTCTTGAAAAGGCAAACCTATATTCTACAATATAGAGAGAAAATTTCCCAAACCCTGTCTTATCACACCATCTCTGCTTAACATACTTCAATGGTTCCTCACTGCTCTTAGGAAGAGGGTAGAATTCCTCATTAAATGACTACAAGGAAGGACTGAAAAGAAGATTGTCAGAATCCTAGGAAGAAAGACAACACAGCCTTCTAACCTGAAGTCTTTGATTATTCATTCAATACTGTCAGTCAGGAAAAATTGATTCAGTTAATAAAATTGAATATCCATTTACAGCTATAGTTAGAAATTTGCCATATACACTGACTAAAACCTAGCATCTTTCTATGCACATGTGCTTCGTATATTTATAATGGACACTGCTTTACATGTTGTCATGGTACATGTAACTTATACTTGTAACTTTCATGCTGTGAATGACTTTCCTGCCATTAAACATTCTTTAGCCACCTTATTTTGATGAAGTCACAGCATTTTATTCATTTGTGTATTTTAAGATTTGAATCTTTTACAAAGTGACATATATGCATATATATATATATATATATGTACACACACACGTTAAAAGAGCCATATAATATTAAAGGATTTATAATAAAAATAATAGCAAGCCCCCACCCCCTGCTACCTATCTCCACTTCAGTCCTGGTCCCCAGTCCTGTTATTTATTGTTTCTCCTCATTTATCTCCATGTGCCTAAGCCACTTTTAAAATTTGATTTGAGGAGAGTAAGACTCATCACCTCTAACTGCTGCTCGCTCATTGATCTTACAAAGTTACTAAGTTTTTTTGAACTTTAGTTTATTAATCTGTAAAGTTGAAAAAAATAAAATGTAAATAATGCCTACTCTGTTGTGAAGTTCATGAAGGAATATGCTTTTTAAAAACACTATTAAAAAGCTATACCACAGTAAATTGCTATAAATATGAGTAACCATGGGTAAAAGGAAGAACAGTTAATAGATCTGTTTTCACCGAATCATCTTTTATTTAGCGTTGTCTGATACTCTCTGAGGAGAACTGTATCAATTTAATCATTGTTTTGTGTGTGTGCAGTTAGACAAATCACCACTCACATCCTGTAATTTTTATTCATTATTTCTGCTATATTATGAGTTTTGGAAGCAAGAATCCTAAATAAACACAAAGGAGAGGTCTTCTCAAGATGACCAGTCTGGCTTGCAGATTTTTCTGAGCTGTTAGTGAGGCTCTCTGGGCTCTAGAGAAACTTTAACTACTCTCCTAGCTACCCAGAAGCATAAAAAATTAAGTGTTACCCAGATTTAGGATTATCTCCAGAAATAAACTTGCTATTGCAGAAATCTATTTCTGTGGCAGGGCAAGCAATGCAATTGCAGGAGCGCCTGGGCCTTACCTCATGTCAGTCCCCTTCCTCTCCCCTAAGAGCCTCAGGCCCCTTTCCCATTCCTTGATCAGGAGAAATAGCCTCATTTTGAATCCATTTACTTCAGAATTCACATCCTTCTCGGATTCTCCATACATATATGATTCAGTTTGCTCTTTTCTCCTAAAAATCTGTCAGCTGTTAATCTGATTGCTTGACCCACCTGAGAAGAACCTAAAAGGGTCCGAGGAAATTTCCTCTCTGCCCTTACAATTCCAAATGCCACTTATCAAATAAGGAACATGGTATCAATCAGTTAAGCCTTCCTTTTTCATATGGACATGGTATATAAAATATATGTGGGGAGGATCAAGTGACATAAGAAATGTAAAATATTTTGTATAATGGTGAACACTGAATTCGTCTGAGGATTTTTCAGAGACACCGCCAATATATTCAGAACTATCTCTAACTCCATCTTCAATCTCTCAGTGAAGAGATGGTCCAAATTCCAAAATGCTGTGATGGACACTATCAATGAATGACATTGCTCACACTCTTGTATCTTGTGTACTAAAAATAAAATATCAATCAATGCAGATGTGAAAAAAAATGGATCTGTTTTATTTACTGACTTCCCAGTGTGAAGTCCTCAGTCAATAAGTATCCATTGCTCACTCATTATGGGCCAGGCACGGCTCCAGGCAATAAGTAAAACAGACAAGACCACTGCACCCATGAAACTTAAATTTTAGGAGAAAAACAATTTAAAAACAAATAATAAAATAAGCAACAAATTAAAAGCAAATGCTATAAAGAAAACAGGTGATAAAGACTGACTCTATGTAGGAGGTCAAGCAACGCTTCTCTGAGGTGACATCTGGGCCGAACCTGCGACGTAAAACTCTAGGGGAAGTGCTGTTTGAAACAGAACACACACATTTGGTCAAAACATACTCGTATAAACAGAGAAATGTGAAGCACGAGACAAATATGAAATGTCCTTTGTGTCCTGGGCAACCACGTATCATGCTGAAATTCTGTTTCTCGGGAAGAAGAGAATGCCTTATCTAGAGCAGCTTATTCTCTTGGCAAGGGAACGTTTTACACAGAGGAGAGATGGAGGGTAAAAGCCTTGAGGAGGAAAAGACCTCCATTGTTTAAAGAAGAGAAAGAAGGCCAGTGTCACTGAATGGCGGATAAAGAAGAGGAGAGGCTATGAGAGCAGGAGACAGACAGGGATTAGACACTGCATGGATTTTTAAACTGAGGTAAGGAATTTTACTTTTATTCTAATTGCCATTGGAAGCCATGAGAATGCTATCAGATTGGCCCCTTCTCTCTCACATCTTCCCCTTCATCCATTCCTTAATAGCACCATGTCACTGGTTTTCACTAAACCCTTCATCACTAGTCCCATCATGAGTTTGGAAACAGTGGTTTAGTTCAGGACCAAGGAAGTATGCTAAGGTCACATTTCCTGTCTTTTACCATATAGCTTTTAATTTGCTTCAAATTAATACTATTCTTTGGTCTTTATTTACATAACTATACACACATGTATGCAAGTACACAGCTTCAATTCATTCCAGATTCTCCATCATAGCAACTATCAACCAATCTATTCTGTCCACTTTAATTTTTCTGTCTTCCAGAAACCTCCTGTTGAAATCTGTCATCCACTGTTGAGATCATTCTCGTGACTATTGTTTTTTAGTATCCTTACTCCCATGTTACTGACTCTTGGGATACAGAGGAGAAAACAAAAGCATCATCTATCCATGAATTTCATTGAAAGTCTACAAACATTTTAGCTTAAGAATTCTCTCCTTTTACAATAACTTTTAACTTGGCACTATTCCTTGAAAACCAGAGTCCCCTTTTGACATTTTGTGAAACTACAGAGAAGATTCAAATGGCTTCCAGTATGTCTTTGTTGAGTAGGAGTTGCTTCCAATGTAACTGCCTGGGTGAGGCGAATAGCTGGCTGGGCTTTAATGGGGCTGTACTTTCATTTTTGACTCGGGGTTTGACACTAACTCTATCTACACCTAGGAAGGTGTGGATATTAATTTCCATTATAAAATATTATGACTTCCGGTTACTTGTATATTCCACCAGCCCTCTCGTCAAGGCAGGCATCTTTGTCTTTGCAGTTGTTTTCATCTGCTCTGTTCAGTGCCTGAACTACTTCCGTGGACATTAAATATTTCTTAGATGCATGTATGTTACCCACCTCTCTACTGAGAGGAAGTTTTATTTACAACTATCTTTGTCTGTTTTGGCTATAATTGCCACACTTAGCTTTTACCTTCTCTGAGTATTCCACGTGTACTGTTTAAAATCCCACTAGATGCACCCTCGTCCCTGAAGATTTCCCTACAAGTCAGTGTCTTACACATAATTAGTACCAAGTAAATGTTCACTGAGTGAATAAATGAAGTCATTCAATGAGGATTCAAATAAATGCTATACTGTGTATATAAAATATTTCAAGCTTCTATCATTAAATACAGAGCAGCTGAAAAGGCAAGCACTGTCAGCAAGAAGTGCCATTCCAGCCTAGAAACAGACACGCAGCAAGAGGATGCTTAACACTTTGCTCAACTATTTACCTGGCACAGCAAGTGTAATATAACCAAATGTATGTTTCCTCTTGTCCAGGATTTCAAATGGTGACAACAGAACCTTATGCTGCACTTTTAATGACTCCTGACTTATCTCACCTGTTCTTTGTCAGAAAGCTGTTAACAATTTTAATACCTATGAAAAAATGACTGGGACACAACTTGGAATAAGCTGGGATTTCTTATATAAAAGTCAACAGTTTTAAAACACAAAGATAATAATAAAAGCATAGTGTTTAAAACACAAAGATAAGTTTCTTGGCAGATTATCTTTCCTCATGACGTGTGAATAGTTGAGTTGTTTAAAACACTATGCTTTTATTATGCAGTTAAAAAAAAACTTGATATAAATCACGAATTATATCATTATAGGATTTGGGGCCAAGACAAAGTAAGTTATTTATTTCATTATCCAGCTTTCTGCAAAGATCTGCAATATCAAATTTTAAAAATCGGATGAAGATTTACACGTCTATGTTCATGTCAGCATGATGGGCCATTTGTAATAAAAGGCAGCTCCTTCCAGGTCAGCTGGTGCCATCTACCCTGACATGCAAAGCCCTCCTATCTCAAGCCTTCCTTTCTAACTTATAATTATGAAGATCATTTGCTTCCTTTCTTCAAGCAGAAGCAATTAAGTCTGTCTTACCTGCACTGCACATAACCTGAATGCTACTATAAATTTTAAATTTATTCTGATATTAATTCAAATAATTCTCACTGGACCAAAATTGTAGGCATGTCTCATTATTAAACATTATCATCTTCTAGTAAGTCAAAGCTGAAGTATAAAAACTATTTTTAAATGATACATTTAAAAAATACATTTTTAAAGAATACAGTTTAGAATATTCATTTAACTGAACTACCTAAATAGTGGCTTCTTTCAAAACAGGGTCATGAAAAGATCATTTAGCCATTAGGGAAATGCAAATAAAAACCACAGTTAGATAGAATTTCACACCTTGCAAGATGGCTGTAGTCAATAAGGAAGACAATAACAAGAGCTGGTGAGCATGAAGAGAGGCGGGAATCCTGACATTGCTGGTGGAAATGTAAAATGGTGCAGTACTTAGGAAACCAATTTGGCAATTCCTCAAAAGCTTAGACACAGTTACCATATGACCAAGCAATTCTTTTAGAAGAGAGAAATGATAATAAATGTCCACGCAAAAAGTGTACACAGATGTTAATAGCATCATGATCCCTAACTGCCGGAGTAGAAACAACGTATGTATCCACTGACAGGTGAGTGGACAAGCAAAATTTAATATTTTCAAACAAAAGACTATGATTTCGACATAAAGAGGAAGTACCGATTCGTGCTTCACCATGGGTAACCCCTGAAAACATTAAGTGAAAAAATTCAATCACAAAAGACCATGCATTTTATTCTAGTGACATGAAATGTCCAGAATAGGTAAATCTATGGAGAGAAAAGATTCGTTGTTGCTTAGGACAGACGGGGAGGGGGAAGAAAGGACTAGAGTAATTCCTAATGGGTATGTGGGTTTTTGGGGTAATAAAAATAATTTAAAATTGATTGTGGCGATGATTGTACAACTCTGTAAATATATTTAAAAATCATTAAATTGTACACTTTAATAGGTTAACAACATGGTATATGAATTATATCTCAGTGAAGAGATTTGAAAAAATGAAAATATAACACAAAACTGTTTAGCATTCTTCCATGGATTAAAAAAACACTAATTTAAAACTGGTTGACTTAACCAAATGAGGTTGTGTGGCCTTTATTTCCCTTCCAGACACTGCTGCTTTCAGTTCATTTACAATTGTATCTGTTTCTCCCATGTGATATGTAATCAGAGCTTGGAGCCTCAGCAGAAGTCCGTAACAGTTCTTTCAAGCAAACTTAAAAAAAAAATTTAATAACATTATCTAAGAGTGTACTAAAATGCTGCTTTGAGGCCATTATATGATCTTAAGCTCTTGCTTTCCATTTTGAAATAATAGAAGGACTTATTCAGATAATGTATTTGACTTTAAACTTCTTTTTTCCATCGGAAAAAAAGGTCTATCATATTTAGGACAAAGCCAATAGTGTTTTAGGTATTTTTAAATCCCAAATTAATCTACTGTCGTTCTCTAGGGATTAAACCACAAAATGCAGTCCAAGCACACAAGGGCAGCACTTTTGTAAACCAAGCTGGATTTCAGTTAAATGAGTTTTTTGAAAGACCAGTTCAATCAATCATTCAGGAATTGTTTACATACTCTTTTGTTTCTATATTAGCGTCACATATATTCTATTTCACCAACCAGTTACAACTGTAACCTAGTCTGGCTTGTCCTTTCTCAAGATATAAAGCCCACACACATTTCTCTTAAGCATTTTACATATATTAGCCTTTACCCAGAACATTAAATTCCTCTAAGGCTGGGGCCTAGTCGCAGACATCAGCGCCTGGCAGACATCCCAAAACTAATGCGCTTCTCTGGTTCAAGGATTGGGGCAGGTCTGTCAAGCTGTAATACGTAGACTATATACTGTCCATATACATGTGTATTTGTGTGTGTGTGTATTTGTATATCAGTCTCTACCCATGTATCTATTAACCTCACTTTTGCTTCATTCCCAATATATATGTGCTGAATGACCCCCAAATCTTAAAAAAAACTTTCAATTTTTTCCAAATAACCTCCAAACTCCTCATATGCACAGCCAAGCTCTTTGCCGTCTTCCCCACCTTTTCCTTTCTATTCCAACTTTCACAAGCCAGCACCCCAGTGACTCCCAGTCTCTCTTCTACACTGCACGCTGTTATACACAGAGTTTGCTGTCTGCAGACTGCTCTCCAGTTCGTATTTTAATGACCCCATCAGAAGTTATCATCCCTGTGAACTCTTCCTTATAATTCTTCCCTTTTAAGTGCTCCCAAGGCAGTTTGGGAATACATCACTTAATACAGCTTGACATATATGGTCTCGAGAGGCCTGTTCAAGACTCTTACTTAGCAAGCATCCCCTAATAAAGAACATTTGTATCTTTTCACCCTATACAGAATAATCACTGAATAAATGCTTGAATATTGAATATTTTTATCTTCATTTCCCCACAACACCAAGAATAGTGGGAGACACTTAGCAGTTAACAAATAATATTGACAGAATATAAATTCCTAGAGGATTCAAATCCTTGATGAGTGATCTAGTGACAACCAAAGTGAAAGATCTTGGTTAAAAAATAAAGTGTTTCTCCTCTCAATTGCTCTTATACTGAACTGCATTTAAGTACCAGAAAAAATGTTTAATTTTTTATTGTAGTAATTATTCTATACATTAATATAATTTCCTATGTATCGGTTCCCCATTTCTTAGTTATGTTTCAACACACCCTGCCTTCCACCAAATCACCAAGTGTTCTTCCCCATTGTCCAGTGGACTCTGCCACCATTTGTCCCTGCCCGCCCCATTTCCTTTTGCTCACCTCAGTTCTGTTGCAAATGTGTCAGGGTTGGCTATGTCATCTGTTCCTGTTTTGTCTCTTCACATTCCATCTATGAGTGAGCTCATCTGGTATCCGTCAATCTTCTTATGACTTGTTTCACTTAGCATAACCCTCTCTAGTTCCATGCAGGTTAATTCAAATGACAGGGTTTCGTCTCTTCTAAGGGCTGTGTAGTATTTCATTGTATACACGCACCACATCTTCTTCATCGGTTCATCCAATGTTGGGCACGTGGGTAATTTCTGGTTCTTAGCTCTTGTGAATAGGGCTGCAATAAACACGGGGATGCCTACACCTCTGCGGATGGTGCTTTTGTATCTTTCGGGTAGATGCCCAGATGAGGAATGGAGGGAAAATACGGGATTTCCATCCTCAGCTTTTGGAGGAATCTCCAAACTGTTCTCCACAGGGGTTGTTCCAATTTGTACTCCCAGCAGCAGTGCAACAGTGTTCACTTTTCTCCACATCCTCACTAGCATGTGTTGTTTCCAGACTTTTGGATAACAGCCAGTCTTTCAGGAATAAGGCGATATCTCATTGTTGTTTGAATTTGCATTTCCCTGATAGCCAGCAAGTAGGAACATAATTTCATGTGTCTGTTGGCCATCTGTATAACCGCTTCAGAAAAGTGTCTCTCCAATTCCTCCTCCCATTTTTTGATTGGATTGCCTGTTCTTCTTTTGTTGAGTTTTATGAGTTGTTTCTTTATTTTATATATTAAGCCTTTGTCAGAAATATTGAATGTAAATTTCTTCTTCCAGTTAGTAGGTTTCCTTTTGGTTTTGGTGACGTTTTCTTTTCTTTTTTGTGAAGAAGCTCCTTAGTTTGATGTAGTCGCAGTTGTTTATTATTTTGTTTCCCTTGATGGTGGAGTTGAGTCCCCAAAGCCATCTCATGATGTCATGGAAAGTCTGTCCTATGTTGTCTTCTAAAAGCTTTATGGTTTCTGTTCTTATGTCCAAGTCTCTAATCCATTTTTAGGTAGTTTTTGCAAATGGCGTTAGAGTGGTCTAGCTTCATTCTTTTGCATGTGGTTGTCCAGTTTTCACAACACCAGAGACTTTCCTTTTTCCATCAAATGCTTTTAGCATCTTTGCTGTAGATTAGCTGACTGTATGTGAGTGAGTCAATTTCTGGTGATTCAGTTCTATTCCATTGATCTGTGGCTCTGTTATTATTCCAGTACCATAACGTTATGACCAGTATAGTTTTGTAATATAGTTCAAAGTTGGGAAGTGTAATCCCTCCTGATTTGTTTTTTCTAATGATTGCCTTGGCTGTTCGGGGTCTTTTGTTGTTTCATACAAATTTTAAGAGTTTTGGTTCCATTTTCTGGAAATAAGCCTGTGAGATTTTAATGGGGATTAAATATATATATTAAACCTATATATTGCTTTAGGTAAGATGGTCACTTTAATGATATTTATTCTTCCCAGCCACGAGTAGGGGATGCCTTTCCAATTCTTTGTGTCCTCCTCTACTGCTTTCAAGAAAGACTTGTAGTTTTCATTGTATAGATCTTTTACTTCCTTTGTTAAGTATATGCCCAGGTATTTCATTTGTTTACTTCTATTTTAAATGGTGAAATTTTCATGATTTCATTTTCTTCCAGCATGTTGTTTGCATATAAAGATGCAACAGATTTTTGTGCACTGATTTTGTAGCTTGCCACTTTACTATATTCATTGATGAGTTCTAGAAGTGTTTTGATAAGTTTTTGGGGTTTTCAATATAAATATATAACCATGTCATCTGCAAATAATGAGAGTTTTACTTCCTCCTTTCCAATTTGGATTCCTTTTATTTCCTTTCCTTGCCTAATTGCGCTAAGACCTCCAGTACAATACTAAATAGCAGTGGTGAGAGTGGACAACCTTGCCTTTTTCCTGACCTAAGAGGAAATGCTTTCAATTTTTCACCATTGACTATGATGTTGGCTGTGGATTTTTCATATATGGCCTTTATTGTGTTGAAGTATGAACTTTCTATTCCCATTTTGTGGAGGGGTTTTTTTATTATCATAAATGGGTTTTGGATCTTGTCAAAAGCTTTCTCTGCATCTATTTATATGATCGTGTTTTTCCTCTTATTGATATGGTATATGACATTAATAGATTTACACCTATGTTGAACCATCCTTGTATCCCTGGGATGAATCCCATTTGGTCATGATGGATGATCTTTTTGATGCATTATTGAATTCAGTTTGCTAACATTTTGTTGAGAATTTTTGCATCTATGTTCATTAGAGATATTGGTCTGTAATTTTATATGTTGGTGACATCTCTGTTGACTTTTGGTATCAGTGTAATGTTAGCCTCATAAAAAGTATTTGGGAGAGTTCCCTGTTCTTCAATATTTTGGAATACGTGTTAATTCTTCTCTGAAGGTTTGGTAGAACTCATTGGAGAAGCCATCTGGTCCTGGGCTTTTATTTTGGGGGAGGCCCTTGATTACATCTTCAATTTCTTTGCTTGTGATTGTTCTGTTCAGGTTTTCTAATTCTTCCAGTTTCAGTCTTGGTAGACTATACTTTTCTAGAAATCTGTTCATGTCCTCAAGGTTGTCCATTTGGTGTTATAGAGCTGTTCATAGTAGTTCCTCATGATGTTTTGAATTTCCATGGTATCTGTTGTAACTTCTTCCCTTTCATTTATGATTCTGGTTATGAGAGCTTTCTCCCTTTTTTACTTTGTGAGTCTAGCCAATGGCTTGTCAATTTTGCTTATTTTTTCAAAGAACCAACTTTTGGTTTAATTGATCTTCTGGATTGTCTTTTTGTTTTCTATTTCATTTATTCTCGAATTTCGATCATTTCCTTTCTTCTGCTGATTTTTGGCTTTAATTGATCTTCTTTCTCTATTTGTTTTAAATGTAGAGTTGTTTGTGATTTTTCTTTTTTTCTTGAGATATGCCTGGATTGCAATGAACTTTCTCCTTAATACCACTGTTGCTGCATCCCATAGATTCTGGTAGCTCGTGTCCTCATTCTCATTTGTCTCTAAGTATTTTTTAAGTTGCTCTTTGATTTCCTCTTTTACCCAGGAGTCCTTCAGGAGCATATTGTTGAGTTTCCAATTGGCTTGGGGTCTTCCAGCTTTCTTTTTGAGGTTGATTTCCAGTTTTAGGGCATTGTATTCAGAGAAGATGCTTAGTATGACTTGAATCTTTATAAATTTGTTGCAGATATTTTGTGTCCCAGCATATGATCTATCCTTGAGAATGTTCCATGAGCGCTTAAGAAGAAAGTGAACTCTGTAGTTGCTGGGTGATCAGTATGTCTATTAGACCTATCTGTTCCAGATGGTCATGTAAAATGGCTGTTTCCCTGTTAATTTTCTGCCTGACTGATCTGTTCATTGTTTTAATTGGGGTGTTGAAGTCCACCACTAGTATTGTGTTTCTTACAATGTCTCTTCAGTGCTAATAATGCTTGCTTGATATATTTTGATGATCCTTCTTCTGGTGCATATATGTTATTAAGCATTGTCTTCCTGCTGGGTTGATCCTTTAATCATTAATAGTGTCCATCTCTGTCTTTTATTATGCTTTTTAGACGGAAGTGTTTTTCTGATTGAATACAGCTGTTCCTGCTCTTTTGTGGTTGCCATTCAACTGCAAGATTGTCTTCCAGTCATTGACTTTGAGTCTTTATCTTTTGAAACGTGGGTTTCCTGAATGCAGCAGAAAGTTGGGTTATTCTTTTTAATCTATTCAGCCACTCTGTGTCATTTGAGTGGTGAATTCAGTCCATTACTTAGTGATTATTGATATATAGCTGCTTAGTGTCATCTCATAATTTGTCTTTTATATGTTGCTCCAGGTGATGACTTTGTTCTCTTTCTCTTTTTAGGTCAGATGGATGTAGTTATGTTCTGATTGATTCACCCTTTGTTTTCTTCGCTTTCTTCCTGGGGATGTATTTTGAAGTTAACATTCACAGTTCCATTTACTAGTAATTCTATCTGAAGTCATAGTAGTCTTCCACTCATTCTAATTCTCCACATTTTTGTTCTCTTCCTCCCCACTTTTAATATTTGCAGTAACAGACATTCAAAAACAATCAACTGGGTAGTTTCAATATATTTATTTTCAATGGCTCTTCTGGAATCAAACTTTATTTACCTGGGGGAAGGCACAAGAGTAATTTTGGAGTCAAATGCTTACATTCATTCAAGTATTGACCATGTATTAGAATTGTTTCTGGACTAGACACTGTAAAAGGTACTAGATCATAAAATGAATGGGAAAGTGGGTATAGCATACTCAGGGAAGGATGTCAAGGACTCTGGGGTTTGTGCTTCAGAAAAACTGGTACTAATAAGTTCTACCTTGATGTATCTGGAAGTTTTAAAAATGTACTCTTAACATAGACTATAATATTTATGTTTCAATATGTATTAAAAACAAAGCTAGAGTAATACTTTGTTTAGAAACCTTTCTGGATTCACCAGGACAAAAAATACCATAGCTAGGTGTTCCAAATCAGGATCCAGGACTAAGGTGATGTACTCACTTTCAGTCAGGCAAGTGCAGGGCTGGCCTTAAAGAGGAGTGCTCTTTACATTTCACTCAGTTCTCTGCAGTCTCATTTTAGTTTGGCCAGCTATGAATGTTTAAGAAAACAATCATTTTGTTTTATATTTGGCTGTGCTCATTTGGTTCACTCCATAACAAATGGTTTATAAATTAGTTCTGGCTTACCAAAAATGGAAGCTTGAAATCACGAGTGACTGTTACTATACAAAGAGAGTATGCATTGTTAAGGAGGAAGGAATAATTACTAAGGGAAAAGGAAAGATACAACATAATCATCACATTAATATGATTACTAAGTAAAAAGCTTCCAACCTATTTTGATCAGAAGTAATTCTTATATCTATACTGTTCTAGTATCTATAACCATTAACTTAGGATTTTGCTGTCTACAAGTAGTTTAAGAATTTTTCTAAGGTCAATACCAAATAAA
This sequence comes from Solenodon paradoxus, assembly GCA_004363575.1. Classification (NCBI taxonomy): domain Eukaryota; kingdom Metazoa; phylum Chordata; class Mammalia; order Eulipotyphla; family Solenodontidae; genus Solenodon; species Solenodon paradoxus. Next base: position 414,908 of record RJWH01000887.1, read on the forward strand.
CTAAACAGAAATAAAAGAACCAGAAAAGTTGCAAACCATTATCAATACTCCTTCAAAACAAATCATTTTGGAAATTAGTATCTGAAGATTCTCTTCTTCATTTCTTAGTCTAGTTTCTGACAGCTATTCAGGGCCAACAAGCATTGTCCACAGGATTAACTCAAAAATTAAACAAAGCATTCATTTAATTGTTCTGAAGATTAGTTTCATATTTAGGTGCATTAATACTCTATATTTATTAATGATAAATAAATTATATTTAAAGTCATTAAGTGGAAGCAGTTTTCCCATTATATCAAAGTCAAAGGAACTTGAATTCAGTCTGCCAAGCATTGCATCTGCTAATCCAGTGTTCAATGTTAGGTAAGATTGTGGAGAACCCTTCTGAAAAGTTCCAAATAAATATAAAGTAAAACATTTCCCTTTATGTTGGCTTAATTCTACTTCTCTAAATATTGAACAACTTAATAAAAAATAAATAAAAATGCATCCACCTCTTTTCATACTGGCCTGCCTACTTGCCTATACTCCTAACTGCACCTTTCCTTTAAAACACACACACGATGCTCAAGAGCTGTCATCTATTTATTTTGGGTCAATGGTACAGCTTTTCTTTCATTTCACTTCAAAACTGAATTTTTATACCTCCCGAAGTGTTAGGTATTGGAACTAAGAATTTTATAAACAACTCGCAACAGAGTGACTTGTTTATAAAATGATTCATGATGGTACCTAAATGAAGTTTTGCTGATTCTGCAGCTATAACAGCAAAACAAAATCAATCCAAGCTGTCATAAATGGTGATTTTTGTATAGAAAAATATTTTTTGCATAGTATAACAAAAAGGTAGAGGCTACTCTTAAATGACAAGCCTAGATTTTCAAATTAAAATATTCAAAATCAGGAAAAATGTTTTTACCAATGAAAAATGACAATTCTAAGAAAACACTACTCAAAAAAAAACCAACCCTAAATGATTTGACCATCTTTACTATATTAAAATACCTATATTTGTAACCAGTTTTTCTAACTCTTTATAACTTATAAAGAGTTTAAAACACCATATCCAAACAAGTTTTTAATATTTTAAATATGTAACTGAAGTCAACTGAGGACAATTAAACTGGACTTATTACCAAGTGCCTCTAAAAGCTTTTCCTCCCTGAAAAGTGATCCCTATATCCCTTACTTCTACAGCAAAGTAAAATCCAAAGTAAAATAAAGTTCATGGGCTATACTATCTCTCTGGTGACTAAAATTATTATTGAAAATGATTTTTAAAAAAAATTAAGAAAACCTCAAACTAATGTCATTGCTGGAGGTAATGCAAGAATCTATATACATATGTATCTATACATTCATGATGCTGTTTTCTTATTTAACTCCCATAAAACATTCCCTTTTTGAAGGAAAGGTGCAGGCAGGCAGGCAGGCAGGACAAGAGAGGAGGAAAAAGTTTTATTTATTAAATTTAGTTGTTCATCCTGGTTGTTCCACTTGGACCCATGATGCAATCCCAGGTCCTCAGAATGTGTGAGAACCGCGATGGCTGAACTTAACCACTAAGCAATGAGGATGTGCCCATAAAAACATTTTCAACATACACAGACTCAAAATGTTTATTTTGGATCAATTTCTTAATCTGTACCGAAGAAATCAAAATTCATAAATAAATTATATAATCTGTTTTTAAAAAATGCTTCAGTCTAAACTCTGCTGTCAAGTAAACAGTTCAAAGAAAAAATCATTCATGCAAACTTTCTCCATTCTTTACTAAGCTTTTTAAACACCCTTTTTCAGAGCCAAATGTTGAATTCTTTTCATTGAAATTTTATAAAATTGTATGAACGTCATATTTACAATCCTAAAAACCAAAGGACACACGAGAAAATTCAAGATTAATTTTTATTTAAGAATATATTATAAAAGTTTTATTTCATAAAAATATGCCCCATATTAAATAATTTTAAAGAAACATAATTACTTTCATATAATGCTTTCGATGTAGTTTATCTGATATTATGAATCCTCTTGGTCCCCGAACTTGACTGTTTCCTCCACAGAGGCTGGACACAAACACAACTGCCTCCATGGAGAGGGGCACTGCAGGGCCTGGGAGCCCAGTCTCAGTTTTCACTGGTGGTGCTGAGAGGCGGGCAGTACAACGACCATGTTATTTAAACATAATTGAGAAAAAAAGCTATAGAGTTACCTTCGTGAGATTTTTTTTAACATAAAGTATATTTTATATCACTAAACATTTACCACTAACAAACTACACCTAAGTTGCCTAACTACTTCTGAGTCCTTTAAGGTGACATCAATATCCAGCTTCCAATTTCCACTCCTTAAAATATTTCTCCATTGTGTTTCTAGATTTCCAGGTGCCAACATTCACAGTAGGAATGATTTTCTGGGGCTTCAGCCACTGAACAAAACGTTTCATTTCTGGGTAGCTGCTGTGTTCACTGTAAGGAATTCCTGCAACACAGAAGAAAAGATATTGCCTACTCAAAATCAAATTAATAAAAAAAAAAAGTGTAAGCCTAATATAAAATAAAAGAGAAAAGAAAAGCAATACAGAGTACTTTTGTCAAAAATTCTCCAGTGCCTTATTTCTGTTAAGAAAATATGTTCATTTCTCTAATAGGTAATAGACTAAAAACAATAAATTGACACAAAATTTAAAATATTAATAAATTCTATTAACTTTTCTCTGTAGATATTTAATAATATGCATATCTACAGATTCTTAGTTATAATTACGCTTCTCTTTGTAAAATAATTCTTTCCTTTAAGCGCTTGGCTCAGCTATGAGTTTCTGGAAAACCCTGGAAGATATATAAGGAAAATTTGAATAACAAGTAGGAGACTCTGATTTCTGAGCAAGTAAACAGATTCCAGTCCCCAAGCTTTGCAAACATAAAAAAATAAACAATGAAAAAAATGAAATCCTAAAATGTCTTTGTTTTCTTTAATGAAGGTCAAGATCACAAAGGGAGAAAGGGCCTCGCTTCGAGCAACTGTGGTCTTTAGAGTCGAAAGTCACTGATCCAGTGACATAAAAATGCTTCCATCAGTAATTATTCTAATAAGCCAATTTCTCAGGACAATGGTAAACCTCCTCTAAGAGACAGAACAAGGGCAAGTCTGTAACCCTTGCTGCCATTTCTTATCCCTAGTCTTTCAGTTTCCCAGCATCATCAGACCTCTTTTCAAGTAGTTCTACAATTTCCTCTACACACAACTACCCAAGTGAAATTCCCTGTATTCGTCAATGTCTGTCCATCCCAGTCATATTCCTCTCACTGTTTACAATGTACTAAGGATCCAAGTTTAAAGTCTGTGCAGCAATTTGAAACTCTTGAATTGTTAAAGATTCATTGTTGCCTGTCTTCATTGGATCTTAATTTTACTGTTTTTTTTTAATGTTAATTATAAACATTAACAGTGAAAAAATTTAACAACTATACCATATATTGAAATGTTTCCTCTGGTCTCGGGAATAATATCTGCTATACTCCTTAAATTATTAGAATGTGTCCATCCTGTAGGTCGAAAAGCCAAAATCTGATCATATTTTCCACCACACTTCTTCAAATGCCTTTGCAAACCCTGTAAAGTAAAAATATGATATGTATTTAATTGTCAGTGAAAATGGATTATGTGGAATAAAATCAATGATTAAAGATGTCACAGCATATCTACAAGGAGCTTCACATGGTAAACATTAGCTTACAATGACCTCAGGCCATACTACTGAGAAAAAAAACAATAAAACCTTTCACCTATTAGACTTATGTAAAGTTAAACAAGCATAGATACTGCCCGAAAAATTAGAGGTAAATTTAAACATAAGCAGTGATTTATTTGAAATTACAATTCAGACAGCTAACCAAAAAAAACCCAAAAAAACCTCTCTCCAAATCCTACTATTAGGATGTTAGAGACACTAAATCTAATAGTATCACTACAGGAGATACTAATATTAACACTTATTAACACTGGTAAACAGTCAAAAGACATCACCCTGCATTTATGCCAATAGAGGGTTGACAGATATACACAGGAAGATGGAAAACATCTTATAAAAATGGCCTCACACTCAACACAGACACACATTTTAAAGATGCATGGTCACAATCGTGTTTTGCACTTTTTCATCCTTTAAACATGAACTAAGATCTTTTAAAACTACTCATTCCGATACAATTGGAAGTAATACAGTTCTCTAATAAATCTTGAGTAGAATAAAACTTTCCAAACTAGTCATCGTAAGAGATGACATTTGATAAAATTCTTAGAAAATCAAGGACCAAAGTTCAATCTTTTAAAGATAAATCCAGATGAAGATAATTAGGGCAGGAAGGATTAAAATGAGTCTAATACTTTTGGTTTTAAAACTAAACTCAACATTTCAAAGCTTTCACCAATAAATTTATAACAAAATTCTAGTTTTATCTAAAATAATAAAAAATTTAAACTGTATAGAGAAATCAACTGGGATTTTTAAATATCTTCTTTCTTTTCCTTAGTCATACACACTCAGAACTATTTTTCTAAAGATGTTGGTATAAAGTCCTGAAAAAAACAAAGGCAAATTCATCTACTTATTCACTCATCCAATAAGTACTATTCCAGTATTATGTCATTTCCTGGTATCAGAGTGATAGACGAGTGATCTCTGGAAGCTTAGAGTCTAAGGGGGAGCCAGTTAATAAACCCTAACTTCTGGGTCCTTTTAAAATGGAAATCATATGCCCTTAGTGTTTTCTAACTATTCTCATCAATTATACCATTAGTACTCATGAGCTTTACAGATTGACTCTCATCACAAAGGACTCATTTTTTAGCATAAATTCTAGAAAAGGGATTTCTGGTTTAAAAGAATTCATTCCTAATTTCCACTACTCTCCAAGTGGATGAGAGTGCCAATTTCTCTTAGCGTGAGAATGTTACCTTTCTTAAAAGTATGCCAATTTGGTAGAAGACAAACATATCACTATTTTATTTCTATTTTTGATTACTGGTGAAAAGCTGAACATTTTATTCTGTTTATCAGACCTATAGTTCACCAATGAATAACAATTCTGTATCTTATATTAATTTGAAGTCAACACAAGAATACCTACCATTAAACAGTTATGCTTCTTTATCAACTATTGTCCCTACAAAGAAAGCTTAAGTTACAGATTTATAACTAAGTTTTCATGATAATATCTGCTAATTTTCAGATTTTTGCTTATGAGTCTAAGATCTAGTTAGTGTAATGTATTTACCTAATTATTAATCCTTCGCCTCATTTTGTCCTCACAAAGAAAATAGAAATAATAGAAAACTAAGGTTTAGCACAATTACACATAAACTTCAATACAGGTCATCAAATTTATACATTTCTATTTGTATTAACAAAAACACTCAAATAATTAAGTGAGAAGTAATTTCTGCTATTCATGGGACAAATTAGAGTTCTCATGAATACATCATTAACGTATAACACAGACAAAAAATATGATACCATCATGAGTCAAGTATTAGAATGCCAACAGCCGCTATTTATTCTTCAACCTCAACGGGGGAAATACTGTCAGGAGAAATTTTATTAAGACTGATTTAATCAACATAAGGTTCCTGATCTATGGCTTCTCTCTTTTCAAAGTGTTTTCAGTAGAGTTCACTAGATTACCTTTTTTACCAGGTAAACACTCATTGGTAGCATTAATTTATAATGTTTTACCACAGTCAGTCAATCAGGTTAAATCAGAGGTGGCAATCAGCTATAATAACACACATATTAACTGGGGGTGTTGAACTGAATAGCATCAATGGTATTATTTATAGGAATTTTGAAGTTTTTTCAAGCCAGCAACAGAAACCCTGAAAACTGTATCAGGTTTGCATTTTTATAAAGAGTCATTAACTCTGATACAACAAAATTATTTTTGGCTGGTAAAATATGTGGCTTTAAGTTCTAACCAAAATATAGTTTCATGGTAACCATTAGCTTCTGCAATATCTGCATTTTGAAGAGAAAAAATCATCAAAACTTCATCAACATCTGGTCAATAAAAAGAAGGAAGGGTTTTTGAAGGCAATACCAACAACAGAGAACAGAGGGAGAGACTGTTAGCAGGTCGTTCTTTTTTTCCCAAAATCACTAACAGTAACATCCCAAAGAGGTTCAAAATGAACATTTCTGCATCAGTAAAAACAATTTGAATTCCCGTATGAAGGTGTACTTGAGTTTGTAGTAGTTTGAAGATTTAATGTCTGTACAAGCGGCAGATTCAGAGGGACTTGGCAGAGAGGAATGGCTGTTAGCCTTCTTAATGTTAACGAATCTCTCTATCTGCATTTCCAGACCCTTTTAAGAAGCCTTACCTCATTCATTATTTCCTTTTTCATCTCATCTTCAACTTCTCCATTTCCCTTACAATATAAAAAATCTTCATCTCTTTCAGCTAATCAATCAACGCACCCACACACCCCTTCTGTGCACCTCCTCTGGCCATCGACACTGGCTCCTCTTCACTGTGATGCTTTATACCTCTTGTCTCCCTTCCCTCAGCTTTCACTCATTCACACACTCCCTCATTCACTCATTCATTCTGTCCTCAAGGCAAATAGCTGCCAATCTAACTTTTTAATGCACATTTTTTTTTGTATAGTCACAAAGCTTCACCACCATCATCTAATTTTAGAACATCTTCATCACCCCGAAAAGAAGCAACATGCCCATTAGCAGTTACTCTTCATTACCTTTCTCTCAAGCCCTGGTAACCACTAATCTACTTTCTGTCTCTTTCTGTCCTATTCTGGACATTTCATATAAATGGAATTACATGTTACACAGCTTTTTGTGCCCAACTTATTTCAGTTGGGATATTATTCTCAAAGCTCATCCATATAGTAGCAGATACTAGCACTCCATTCCTTTTTGGTAGCTGAATAATACTCCTATTTTATGGATATATCACATTTTCTTATTCATCATTTGATGAGCATTTGAGTTGCTTTCACTTTTTGGCTATTATAAATAATAATGCTAACAACTTTCATGTAGAAGTTTTGTATGAACATGTTTTTGTTCTCCTGGGCGAAGACCTAGTATTGAAATTGCTTGTCATATGGTTACCCCATGATTAATGTTTTAAGAAATTAACAAACTATTTTCCAAAGCAACAGCACCATTTTACATTCTTCCACATCCTCACAAAGAACTGGCACCTTCTATCTTTTTTATTATAGCTATATTAGTGACAGTGAAACGGTATCTCACAGTTGTTTTGATCTGCATTTTCCTGATGGCTGAGCCTCTTTCCATGTGCTTGTTAATCATCTGTAAATCTTCTCATTCATTTCTATATCTTTTCATTCATTCCTTAGCCCTCTGCCACCTGGCATCTTCCAACATTACTTCACTGAAACAGTTGCCCAGGTCACCAAAGATGTTCTAATTGCTAAACTATAATTCTTTGCTTATATCACCTCCCTGCAACACATGGCATTTTTAAACACCTGAAAAATCTAGGCCTTTCAATTTCTCAATACTCTGACTCCTCCTCCCCTATTATCCTCCTAAATGGGTAATTTGCTCAAACAGAATGAACTAAGTTAGTAGGAAATACAATTGTAAAATAAAAATCATAAAAAATGTACCATATCCTCTTTAGCATTTCAGTTTCTATTTTATGACTAATCAACATCTCATTAATCTCTGCACAAATTGGATGACACCCAAATTTAAAAGATGTTTGCAAGTCTGACTTAAATACTAATGGATAAAACTCTGACTTGATTATCCTTGACATTCTTTTTTTTAAAGGAAGTGAGAGGAGGAAGAAACAACTTCTTTTTAAAGGAAAGAAGGAAAGAAGGGAGAGGAGAAAGAAAGAATCACAAACTTGGGTCCTTGGGCTTCACGCAGTCCACACGCCACTGTCCCAGCCATCTAAACCAGGGGCACATCCTACCCTCAACATATTCATGAATTATATACTTCATAAACTCATAAAGAATCATATACTCATGAAAATAGGCCATCAATTTTTTGCCTTAATCTTATGAACAAAGGAGTAATTAGAATTTCTACACTCAAGGGGCAGGCCTTCATTTTCTTACACAATAAGTCATTATTTATGACAGATACAGTAATCAGCACCCTAAGCTATTCTGAAAAACTCCATAAAAGTTATTTCATGAATATCACAGTGGAAGTGAAAATACATTTTTTTGATGTACATTATAATCTGAATTTTTTTAATACAGAGGTTTGGTGTATTCCATTGCTAGGTGTCAAAAAAAAGTAAATGGAATTCATCTTATAAGGAATAAATCTGATAATTAAGCTCCCTAAGTCACAGTGATGTCACATCACATGCATCTGACTTTATAATTTAGACGTCAAAATTATGTCTACACCTTCTTAGGATACATTTCTACTAGTTCATTTATTCATCACAAGTAAATTTCCAACACACATCAATGTTATAGGGGCTTAATATTAACACAGAACAGACTGGAAGAAAATTAAGAATGTTTTAGAATTTTCTACTTATTTTCTTACTCATCCATGAAGCATTGAAAAACGATCTTAAAAAGTTTTAATGACCAGAGAGCTGTATGCTTTTCTATTTTTGCTTCTTCTTTTATGAGAATGCTCTAATTTCTAAATTCCTGGTGAGCATATGAATTAGCCTATATGGCTGCACACTCAAAAATATATACATATGTTCCCTTTAAAAGTTTAGTACTGGTGACTCAACTCTAATTAAATTCCAAATGCAAGTAAAATGAGATTACAGCTTAACTTTTCTAGTTCATCCTAAAAAGATGTATCTCTTGAATGCTTACCTTAAAATTAATTTGCATCATTGGGAGGAGGTGAACCAGTGAACTACCCATGTCTGTAGTGATGAGGGAATTAATTTCTGGTATATTGAGGCACTGTAATGTGTTATATTTTTCTTGGGACATTCCGACTTTTGAACCTAAAACATCAGCAATGGCTGCAGACAAAGGAAAAGTTTAAAAATAGTGAAATTACCAGTTCTTAGTAAAGTTTTAAACAAGAATTTACCAAATAAGAAGGAATACAAAACATTTTAAACTTTTGCCATAATATATCAAAAAGGCTAAATAATTCTGTTGGCTAACTGTGTAAAAAAAATTGTGAGACAGACCCCCACCCAACACACACACCAATTCTTCTTAAAGACCCAGTCTTTAAAAACTGCAAAAGATGCAGAGAAAGAAGCAGAGAAAGGGCAGAAACCAAATTTGGAGAAGTTAAAAACCTGACTTTGTCATTTCTTATCTTAATGCTTGATTTTCTATGACCATAGTTAAGAAAAAATGGCAAGTATTTTGCAAAACATACAAGATGATCCAGACAAATCACGTATCTATACACCCAAGGTCATTTAGGAACAAAAATCAGAACTGTTTTCTACTGATGGCTATCTATCATCAAAGGATTGAATAATATAACCAGGTATTAATAATCTTTCAAAGTTTATTAAAATACCATAGTGTGGACGTTTGTATATAAACATTTTGTAGATATAAAGACGACCATAAACACACTTATGAAATATTTCCATTAAGTTAAGCCTTTCGGAGTTTAAATGAAACAAACTCTACTAAATTTTCCTTCAACCTCAAAGGAAATATTGAACAATTTCAGGAAAGAACTATCAAGAGCAAGAACAGAGACTAAAAGGGCTATATGCAAAAAGAATGTGATCTTTAGAATATATTCATGTAGATTAGATACAGCTTCCACCTACCTAGGAAGACTTTCTCTTTTCCAATAGAATAGACTCCACAGACAACGAGAGCACGTGGGCTTAGAGTCACAGCCTCAAAGGCAGTGCTGACGGCAAACTGGAGAACCTCTTGCTGAGAAGGAAAGGTGTACTCTGGGCTACAGTAACTGTAATATGGAAACACGGTACTTACTAAAAGAGGACGGGAAAGTCATGGCATTCAAGCTGGATACTGCTTTAGAAAACAGGTTTTCCATTTTACATATAAAGACAGTACATGTATCGACACCCCTGCAGCAATCTCACCGCCTCTGGTGAAGATGTTCTTAGCTACTGACAATTTCTAATCAAATCATACACTTCCAGCAGACCTTCTTCATGCTATTTCCTTCATCGCTTTCAAATAAAGAAAATGCATTCTTTCCTTCAAGAATACATCTAGTTGATAATGCTAGTAATGAATTATAAACCTCAATACCTTTTTCTTAACCCCAATCATTACCAAAGAAAATACTATTGTTAGGGATCTTTGGACTAAATAATTCTGATTTAATTTAAAAAATTAAAGTAACGACACTAAACATGAATTTAATGAAGCAGTTTTAAATAAACGGTTAATAGTCACATGGTTATCGTCTCTTCTTAGGAGATACAGAGATATACACAGTAATATAGGATCCAGTTGCACAAAATACAACAGATCCAGTTGGGTCTAATAAACGCAATAACATCCATGAGAATTTAGCCCTAAAGGCTACTATCTATATTTGAGATGAAAAGTAAGTACTTTATTACTAAAGTAAATCATAAAGTGCAAAAACCAAACACATAGTTTTCACAATTTTCATAATTGCTTTTGCTGGTCAGTCCTGAGAAAAGAGAAAACACTTAGTCCTTTCTCCTATAAAAATCCATAAAGAAATTTAGGATTGTATGGAAAATAGAATTAAGTAACCAGAGTGGGATTTTTTTTAAACATCATTTTAATTTAACTAACACAGTACATTTAAAAGAATGCAAAGATTAGCTACAGTGTTAGAAAATGAAAAGATCTTTTTTTTAGTGAAACGTTATCCAAACTCGCCTCTTGAAACAGGTTGAAAAAGCAAAACATAACTAATTTCTAATAAATTAGGTATCAATGTTTAATAATAAGATAGTGTCTTATACCTTTCTCATACTACTTGGGAATTCAGAGTTGTCAGTTATGAATTACCTTTCTAAGAAAAGAACCAAGTAGTTCTGAATACTCAGAATCCCATTTTGATCTCTGTTTTCTCCTCACAATTATACTCCATAGTTACACAGATTCTTCAGGTAGCCTAAAAGAGTATCTATTTTAAAAGTCTGTCATCGAATTTTTCTTTCTCATTTCGGAAACAAGATTCTCACATAAAACATATTTTCAAAAGGAAATTATAAAAAAAATTGAGCTGAAGTTAAGACATGTAATTCCATTTTTTTGCACCTAAGCAAAGCATATTTTTTCAGGCACCATCACTCTAGTCTCATAATCTTAAAATAATCACTTTGATTACCTAAGCAAGTGCTCAAATTGTTCATAACATACAAGGAAATGTTATCAGTGGGAAAAGGAAGCAGGTGAAGCAAGCCTCGCTTACGTTGTATCTAAGTAAAGTGTGCGGACTTTTCGGCCTGCGAGAAGAGAACGTTCCATGGAGGGGTCTGCTCGGAAGTCTCCGGTGTGCAAGATGACATTACCATTAGGAAGATTAAAAAGGATCATGACAGCACCTGGACAGCTGAACAGAAAGATTTCAAAGGCATATTCTTAACACAGGCAAAGAAACTAGAGGAAGAGTCCTTATTAAGCATGAACAACTTAAAACACACTTTATTTAAGCTGATCACAAGGACATCACCTTGAGCTACAGAGGAAATGTAGCTCTTAAACATCAGGATATTTGCATCCTAATAAACATTGGCGAGCAGGAAAGAATTCAGTAGGCCTGGGTTGCTCAACCTGAACGCATTCCCAAGAAAGGCCTGTTTTAAGACTAGTCCTTGAGTAACACTTGAGAGATGCATGCTGAACCTTATGGAACAGTCTACTGCTAGGAGCATTTTGTATGCCTGAGGTATTAGGTCGAGTCACTAGCTTGATCAGACAGTTTATGCTAACAACGTGATCTTTGTGGATACTTTGGGGGACTGGAGGCTGAACAGCTGAGGTCAGTGACATGGTGCTGTATGTCGACATGGCTGACCCTCAATAAACACCCTGGATACCAGGCCTCCAGCGAGTTTCCCAGGTTGGCAATACTTTGCACGTGCTGACTCTGCTGTGGAGCCAGTTTGCGCATCCGGGCAACTCCGCTGGACCAGGCCGCTTGGGAACTTGCGCTGGTTTCTCCTGAACTTCACCCCACTTGCCCTTGCTCGTGGCTGATTTCCGTCTGTACTCTTCAGCCGTGAAAACTGCAGCTGTGCGTACAGCCGTGTCCTTCTAGGGAAACACTGAACCTAAAGGTGGTCTTGGGGGTTGGAATTATGGCCCAAACACATGAAACTTTAGCATTTTGAATTCTGGACAAACATAGGAAATAATTACACTTATAGTTAACACCTTCCCTAATCTCCTGGCCTCAAAACTTCAGACCTCAGTGACTTTATGGGGGAAGTCTATTGAATACTTATGGAAGTAATGCCAATAATACATGACGTGTTTCAGGAAATAGAGGAGGAATACTTCATGAGGCCAGCATTGAATGATCCTGCCATCAGAATCAGACAAAAAGCATTATTTAAACAAACAAAAGCACACAGACTAATATCCATTGTTAAAACAGACACAAAATTCCTTAAGAAAATAATAGCTTATCAAACTCAGCAGTATTAAAGGAAAGGTACAGGCAGGAATGAAGGTGAGTAGGAAGGGGTCTTGAACCCGGGACCTTGAGATGTATGTGGACTGTGCCCAGCACAAGCAATACAGTTTTTAAAAGGGTAATACATGAACACTATGTGGGGTTTAGCTCAGTGATGCAAGGCTGGTTTAACATCCCAAATGGTATCATTGTAATTTACCATTTTAAGACTGTAAAGGAGAAAAATTACATGATCCCTTCAACAAGGCTGAAGAAGCACTGACAAAATTCAACACCCTTACATGATTACAAACTCTTAGCAGACTTGGAATAGGGAGGCACTTAAGCAACCTGATAAAAGGCATTTATAAAAAAAGATCTGCTAACATCACGCTTAATGGAGAAAGACAAAGCTTTCCCTTCAAGATCAGGAACAAGGCAGTATGCTTGCTCTCGCCACTCCTATTCAACAGAGCACTGAAGGACTGTCAGTAAAAATAAACACAAGAAAAAAAGCACTCTGAATGGAAAGTAAGAAGTAAAACAACATTGTTTTTTACTTGTAGATGACATTATTGTAATCTAGGTTTTTAAAAGAATCTTCTATAACTAGTGAGTGTTAGCAAAGTCTTGGGATTTAACATCAGCAAGAGAAAATCAGTCATTCGTTAAGAAGTGAATGGATAAATTTTCGTGTGTATTTACAAATGATGGTGCTCAGTAATAAAAAGGCACAAACTATTGATGTGCACAGCAGCATGGATAAACCTCAAAATCACAGTGAGTAACAGGCTGGACACACAATACCAGGTACCGAAAGACAGATACAATTCAGTTACAGAAACATCGCCGGTGTCCTGGGCCAGAGGTGGGGTAGACTGGGAAGGAACAAAGGGAAACCTTTTAGAAGGTAGGGAAAGTTTTCTATATTCTTATTACGGTGGGAATTCTATGGTGCTGTTCTTTTGTCAAAATATGTTGTAAGTGTCTAATTTATTTATGTAACTTTTATCTCAAAGAAGTTCACTTCAAATTATCAGAACTCCAGTTGTTAGTGATTAAAAAAGAAACAGAAGCAGAGTGGGCAAACAAAACTTAAAGGTGACCTAAAGGAAAATGCTGGCCCGTGTTTTAGATACCTAGTCTTAGTCTTAACTTTAATTCTCTAAGCAGCTATGATCGCTTAGGTACAAGAGGCTAACATCCTATGAAGGCTAGCAAGAAGCATCATTGATAGATGCATTTTAGAAACATGAGTCCTGACAGTACTTACATTTAAAAAAAATGAGGAGAAAAGGGAAACTGTTCCCAAGAATAAAACCTTCGAAGTCTTTAGTATCAAAAGCCAGGATTTCTTAAAACAGTGGGGGAAAAAAATAAATCTCTAATATTAGAATGAAGTATAAACTGTTGACTTACATAAGTCATATTAAAGAAAATGTTAAAAGGTTATCTTGCAAAGAACTATAGTTATAAGTTAAAATTTTTTAAAAGTCTCATGTCAAGCATAGTAACTTTTTAAATTTTTATTTTTTAAGAAGCATTTTAGGAAGGAAGAGGAGAAAGAAACATCTTTATTTGCTCACTCTCAGTTTCTCACCCCACCCCCAGAACTCAAACTCAGGCTACAAGTGGCTCACACACAAGGGCTTGAGTCGTGTAAGCCACAAGGGCGCACTGAAGCTAGTGATTTTAACAGGATAAAAAAACAGATAACGGTTAGAGTATATCTCTGCATTTAATCTCTGATTCTGTAACTGGGCATGTTACTGTTATTGTGACATGTTGCTGTTACAGTTACTGCTGTTTTTATTTATCTACTAATTTTTAAGGAAAGGTGCAGGCAGGCAGACAGGAAGAGAGAGGAGGAAGAAGCATAGTATTTCGTTTTCATTTAATGAATGGTTCACACTAGTTGTTTCCTCCCAGACCCAGGACTTGAACCCAGGGGTATGTGGCCTGCATCCTTCAGAGGCGGTTGTCCCAGCAGCTGCTCCCCCAGGGCGCACTGGGCATGTTACTTTTTTCAAAAGGAGAAACATGTTTTACTCAAGTTATATAAGAAATATCAAGTGTATTAGTTCTAATAAAAAGATCTTAAAGTTTGAATATTAATAAAATAGGCTGTTTATTAAAATACATTTAATACTTACTGGTTGGCATCAAGCAAAATGACACCAACGCCACTCACTATACATTCAGTGTCCATTGGCAACGGATGGATATATTGCTCTTGCACGTGAAGCTTGCTTTTTAGCAAATTGCCAGTTACCTGCAGAACAGAAATACTTTGTGCAGAGAGAGCAAAATGTTCAAGTCTGATACCACATCTGCTTTAGAACCCATGTCTTAATCATCCCCCAGTTCTCCCACTTACATTCAGAATGCCAGGAAGAACTTTCCAGAAGGATGGTCCCAACTCTGCTTAAATACGGCTGCTGGAGAGAAGCTGCGTCTCCCCAGCACTTCATCTTTTGTTAGTCCCTACTTCGTGTTCAGCTGCTCTGAGCAGTGCCTGGAATGAGTATATTTCTCAGGTGTCTCTCATTATACAGACCCTCTCTGGAATGCTCTCTCTTCTTTCCTCTATCTGATCTGGAATCAGATGATGTTCAAATTCTGACTCTTCCATCACTCACTCTTTGATTTGGGGCAAGTAACAACCTCTCCAGCTTCCGTGGCTTTGTTTTTAATAAAAAGGATAATTCGAGAATGTTATGAGGATTAAATCAAATGACAGCTCAAGCCCTTTGTAGTGAGCATTAAGATGGTCACCTTTTGGGTGTGGTGTGTCCCCATATATCTGATGAAGAGTGACACTGCACATCGAAAACTTGGGTTAGAAATTAAAGCTACTTCAATTAAAATATTAAAAAACAAATTTAAAGTGCTCACCTTTTCATAATTAGGTCAAAGCATCTTTCACCATGAAAGTCTCTTTCCCCTTTGACAGAATATAACGCCCCTTTCTCTGCTTCTCAGCACTCAGTTCACTTGTCTCTTCCAGCACTTCTCCTAAGGGCCTTTTTGTGAATGTCTCCCTCCCCTAAAGGCTATAAGCATCCTGCAGCCAGGCATATTGCGCTGAATCTCTTTTAGGCACTCAACAAACTTTCATTCACCGAACGAAAATTAGGTGTTTCAGTAAACCATGAAGTAGAAGTTTGTTTCCATATTTTAAAAAAGTAGATTTAAAAAAAATCAATTATAACTATTAACAAGGTCTCCTTTGATTTTAGAAACTTTGGGTGGAAGCTGTTTTACCTTCTCTGGTAAAATGACAGTTCTTACAGTTTGTTTTGCTTTTCAAAGCTTTTATTTATTTATTTCATCTGGTTGCTCATATATGTTGTTCACCTGGCCCCGGGTCTTGAACCCTGGACCTCAGGATGTTCATGGGACTGTTCCCCAGAGTGCTAGACCACTGGGGTACCATGGTGCACCCCGTTCTTACAGTTTTGATTATTCTTTTTTAAACCCAATTGCTTTGAAATTCGTTGCACTCTACAAATTCAGAGTTTTGAATACTAAAACTTACCTCACTGCAATAAACTGGAAATGTGGAGTTTTTAGACAACCCAGCATAATGATCAGAATGAAAATGTGTGAGGAAATAGGCTGTGCAACCTTCAACCGATCCATACTGAAAAGCGTCCACGGTGAAGCCAGTTCCTGCAGTGAAAATGTCAACACAGGGGCTTGAGCAAGAGCTAACGAAGTACCGGCAATGTCCAGTGTGATCCACTCATGTCTCACAGCCAACTTAATTTTATAATTTATATCACACAAATTTAGCAAAAGGTGATAGTAAACATGAAAATTTAAGTCTTGCAAGCTTTGAGACAGATCTCAATATAGGTTTTTTTTTTTTAATAAGTAACTGTACCCACAAGATCAAAAAACTAAGTTACAAAACAATTACTTGCTTGTTTTCATGAATATTTTCACACTATTCACTGAGCACCTAAAATTTTTTCTTTCTGCAAAGCAGCAAAAAGATGTGAACTTTCTCAGGAATATGAATTTTGTATAGTGGCAACAGTGATATGCTTGTAAGGGGACAAACAATGGTTGAAGGCCCAAATAATCTTACATATTATAATGGTTTGTGACCCTCCCAAGAGCCACTGCACCTTAACAGATAAAGAGTGTATTTGTAGAATGTGAATTTCATTGTGGGGAGTGGGGAGGGTGGAGGAGAATGGAAAAAAAAAAAAAAGCTTGAGCTGTTTTGAAATGTGTTCATGAAAGAAATAACCAAGTGTGCTGATGGTGACATGCAGGAAAAGAAGCACAGCTTCACAGTTCTATTGAGGCTTATCAATACATAGTATATTAATAATACTAGGCTAACTTAAAATATAGCACATTAATCAAAATAATTATTACAAGCAAAACTGGAGCCATGATGTACATAAATGCCCTCTATAAATATTATTAGCATATTAAACATTATGATCATTATAATATTAAATATTGAATATTTATACTACAAAAATATTATAGATAATAAGCTATAGATATAGACTATTAAGAGAGCACTTTAAAAATTCTTCTGAAACCAAGTGTATTTTGGCAGTTCTAGACTCTTAGAATTACTAACTTCTCCAACAATAAATTAATTTCAATATATATTTTTCTACTAATTCATCCATGAAGGTATGAAAAATTACAAGAATATGTAAGGTTACACTAAGTTCTAATATATTTTAAAATTTGGGTGCATTTTTATGACATTTATAATCTGAAAACTTTTTCTTATATAGGACTTTGCATTTCTCTTACGTGCTTGGAGAAGACTGCTTTTTATTAGTCTTTCCTCCTTCTGCACTCGGCTGATCTTTACTATCTTGGTCAAATCTATACTCTCTACCTAACTAGCAGAGTGTCTTGTATACAGAAATGCTTAATAAAAGTTTGCTAAATTGAGGGATTATGGGCAAAAGAAATTTCTGTTATCGGTCAAAAAAATTATCACAGAAAGCAAAAGAAACATATAAAAAATTATTTGAGAAGATGTGCAATGACCATGAAATTCAAATATGTACACTCTAGATAAAGCATTGACAGTTGAACTCACCAGGTATTTTCTTATAGAACGGACATGTCCTCTTTCTGAATTCTCCAGCATTAGAGGACTCAGGGATTTTCATGTTGTTTCTCTGCCGCTTGCCATGAGCTGATTTTATCAGGATTCTGTCTTTACTTAAATTGACTGCTTCAGAGTCTGTCTTGTTCATAACATCATCTGGTCTCTTCTGAGATGCTCCTTTCTGTAGTGAATCTGACTTTTTACGTCTCTTCCTTTGACGCTGTGATCTCTGACTAGAAAATTCCACCAAGAGCTGGTTTGAGTTTAAATTATTCGCATCAAATTCTAAATCACTTAATGATTTTTCTGCTTTCCTCTTGTACTGCCGGGGCCTCTTTTCATTAGGACTCACAACTGGATTTGAGTTCATCCTTTCTACTGCACTTTCTCCCTGCAATTTCTCTTCTTTTTTTTTGGGTGGTAACCCAAAATATGCACCTATGTCCATCTGCTTCATGACCTTGGTAGGAGGGAGTACTGCATTACACTTAGGAGCAGATGATAATATTGTCAAAGACGTGGCAGCTATAGGTATCCTAGGATATTTCTCTGTATTTAAAACTGAAACATTATTGTTTATATTGTCTACTGCCTTTCTGCAGAAACGTGTTGAGCCAGCATTGTTCTTAGCACCGAACTTCTTACTTGAAGATTCTCTGATGTTGCTTTGAGTTGGATAGAAAGAAAGACTGCCTCCTCCCTGGCTTTCAAAAGATTTTGACATTTCACTCTGAAGTAAAGGAAGAGACATTTGATTATAAACAGCTGATTCTTCAATGACCTGTTTCTGTTTCCTTGATTGAGAGGAGTGAAATTCTGCCTCAGTGGGTTTCATTTTAGTGGCGTGATAACTAGAAGAAAGCCCCTCTATGAATGCAGGTGGAAACAACAGAAAATCACCATCAGCATATGCTGGATCAGCATGTGAATGAACGCTCTTGTTTCGGAAAAGAAGTGGAGATGAATCATAAGGAGTGGTGTATCTGTACAATTCTTCCTGGTACTTCTCTTGAGTTAAAAAGCCACTCAGTTGGGGGCAGCGCTCCTGCTGATTCTCCAGTGAGGAACCATGGAGCTTCTGAAACACAGCAGAGACGCTGCTATCTTCTTCCAGGCTGCCATCTTTAGAGCTTTCCGTAAAAAAGAGCTCCTGTTGTGAATCATCCAGCTCTTGATCCATATCACGTGTTTCTTCATCACTCTGAAGTGGAGAATAGGAGATTTCACAGTTGCTATTGTCACTTTCTGGCAATGGCAAATTTCTGTGTTCTGGGTTCTTTTGGCTATCTAATTCTTCTGCAAGAGGGAAACCCACTCTGACCAGTTTGTCATTATTCACAAATTCTGCAACCTGTGGAGCGTGTTGGGATGTTTGGGTATTTGTCAAAGAGGAAATCTTTGTATTGGTTTCCTTTGGAGACTGGGATTTTTTAAGACATTGAGTAAGCAACCAGGGGTCAGTTGAAGTGTTTTTTAAGTCTTCCTTTTGTTTCTGATACAGAGACCATTTTTTCTCAAGGCTACAAAGAAAGCCTGAGTTAGTCTCACTGAAACTGCCACTTGACCAGTGGGATGGACTGCTAAGAGGACTGTTACTAGCCCTTCTGTGAGCTAGCAAGAGGTGAGTGTATCTCTTGTAATGGGAAGGAATTGTTGAAGTACACAGAAGACCATCAGGGCACTCTGAAAATTTTAATAAAAACCAGTGTTACACATTTAAAGCACAGACTAAGCTTTGAAAGCATGAAAACACTGTAACTATCCTTAACTAGACAATCAAAATATCAACATAAAATAACACTAATTCAGAATGATCTTACAATTATTTTTAAATCATATAAGGTTACTTTTCAAATAATTTTTACCAAAAATAAATTTTTCAAAGACTGACAATTTTTCCTAAATAACTCTCATAAATATGAGCTCTTCAAGATGCCTCTTATGCTTACATTAACTATTTATTAAATTAGTGCTACAAACTGATACCATCAGTTTCATAGGTCACTATGGCTCAAGCAATAGAGTAAAGAAAACTGGAATATCTCACAGAATTACCCGTCTTCATCCCATCGTGCAATAAAATTTATGACAATCGTAGCACCAAAATAGGCTCCATATTTAATTGTCACACTCTATACATTTATAATAATAAAAAATCTAATTACAGCTGTTCATGGAATGAACATTTTAGATTCTGGTCTATGAAATTCAATTTGATAAACTGGCTAATAACAAGGTTTTAATAATCTGGAAACTATCCCCCTTTATATCATTATAATTGAAACATTCTACAACCATCTTAGTCTATTCCCTAACATATGAATTTTCAGTTTTATCAAAAAATGATCCCCCTTTCCAGCCCACAAGATGTTACTTTAGGAGACTTCATTGCCTACAACAACTTAAAACTGCCTCATAAAAGTATTTCATAGAGTGGAATTCAATTTCAAGAAGAGTCCATCTGAGATTCTATTGAAAGAAGTTTAGTCAGTGAAAAATCAAAAGAAAAATTCTTTGGCGGTGGCTTCATCTATGACATTTCACTCAGAGGTGCTAACATGGGACTCCCACTTCCATTTCAAGGCAAATTACCAGCATTTGATGGGGCTGTCACCTGCTATACTTTTATCAGAAAGACTAATGCTAACTTTTTAAAGTTCTTTTTTTTTTTTTATCTTCAGACAGTACTTTAAAATGAGACCTAGAGGTTACTACAATGTCTTCTGAACTATAGTTAACATGAAAGCCACAGTGAATATTTATTTTACTGTATTTTAATTCTTTGATATTTAAGTCCACGTACAAGTCTATGATAATTTAAAAACAAATGAATCATCACAGCAACTCATTCCCCATATACTCTTCTACACGAAGAACAAGGCATCGATTATATATTTGCAAAGGGTAATAAAAGCATACCTGTAAGTTATTATTTGGCACATTTTTACTATTAGCATCTTAACTCTTGTATATGAGTGACAGAAATGCAACATAACCCAATTTAGAAAAGGATCATACTTGTAATTCTCTAAAAGTCTGTATTATAAAACTTTAAGAAAATTGACAAATTAACTCTTAAGAAAGTTCATCCATAAAATGTCAATACTCCCTGCCTTAAGCTGTCGTTGCCAGTCAAGTAAACAGAAAGCATCTAACACAGAGGCTCAACTAATATTTATGAAAAACAAATGAGATGTTTAAGAATTTCTATGAAATAATAAAATGCATTTATGCTATTTTCAAGTGTGCAACATTTTTTACAATTATACCAGATTGACTGTTATCTTCTTCTTAAGAAGGATAAAAGTGTATTGTTCTGTTTCCTTCCAGGGGAAGTCATTTATACTTGGTGTCTTATCTCTCTTGAGGTTTATTACTTGCCTTGCTTGTTTCATTAGAGTGATATAAAGGTCTTTCCACTATTTTGAGACGCCTGCCTGTTTTGTGACCTTACCTGTTTCAGAGACTGGTGGAGAATCCATGCACTCAAAAACATGCCAGCGGGGTGTCTGACCTAGCAATGAGGAAAAAGGCATCTGGCAGTTTGGACAGTAGCCATCGTAAATGGGACGTATCTTTGGAGACACTTGTTTGCTTTTTGGAGTCCGACGGCACTTTCCTGGAGTGGTCACCTTGTCTTGGGACAGTTGGATGCCATCTTCACAGTTCCCAGAACCTACAGAAGTCTGACTATAGAGATCTCCAAAGCACATTTCGGGATCCTTCACCTCTTTAACTGCTACAGTGCCTCTTTTCTTTCTGTTTCGTTTTGATTGGTACTTTCCATCTGTTGCTTTTTCAACAGATGTTGGGAGATAGTTCTCAGAGCAGGTATTTGGACCTGCTGGTTTGGGTTTTCTCTTGGATTTGTATTCCCAGATGTCGTCTTCCAAAAAGTTGTCTTCTTCCAAAAAGTTGTCTTCTAACATGACAAAAAGATCTTTTTCATTAAGGAAGCCCTAATCTTAAGAATGCTGAGAATATTTCTTCTTAAAAAATTTTCAATGGAACTATTTTGCTGAGGAAAAAAAACCAAGATAAATAATCCAAAAACCCCACTAAGTTGATGGGCATTCAAAGCTCTGATGACTATATTGGCAAATACAAACCTGCTCTTCTATTTATACCACAATATAATGAAAAGACCCTACCACAGGGTAGCATCTGGTAAGTTTTCCATTGTAGCTGCTCTTTCAGTTATCTTGGCCTTTTCCAGGTCTTGTTCCATAAAAATAAGGATTAGCGATACATGGAAAATTAAGCACTAATAGGAAGTATAGGCCCAATGGCTTAAACTTATAACAAACTGAAAAATTGTTATAAAGCTCCTATTAGTCACTTTCAATCGGACGATTGTCCCCCAAATTCACAAACCCGACCACAGTCCCCGGGAAATTGGCTCATCGGGTGCGCCACAAGTTAAGGGGCTACCTCGATTTGCCAGCAACATTAGTCACACCATAATCAAAAAGGTGTGTGATTTGCAAAAAGAAAAAAAAAACCACAACTGCCCTTATTTGTGACTGGTATATATTCAACAACTTCAGTTTCCTGGGTCAGTCCAGCATCTTCCTCCAGCAGCAACAAACACTGTACAATGAATAAACAAAATTCAATTATGTGAAGTCGTGCTTACACTGAGGTCACACTCCTAACTCTGGACCACATAGGAGGTCTGCTTTGGAGGTGGCCAGCCCTCTCTACACCAGCCTTAAAATCAGGGGTCACCGGCCTAGTGCCTCCCACCAGGTCCACCTTCTCTCGGACGCAGGGGGCTGCGCGGACAGGGACAGGGACCTTCACCCCCTGCAGGGCAGAGAGGAGTGAGCTGCGAACAGAGCCCGCTTCCAAATCAGCCACCAGCGCCCTCCCCTTCTGAAGAGCAGAAGCCCTGCCCTCGGGGACCCCAGCCTGTGCCCACCTGCCACCCGCACCCCCGGGAGGCGCGCAGCTGCTTCCTCTGCCCTCGGCTCCCATCTCTCAGCTCGCTGCCTACCTATTCGAGCCCGCACTTTCACCACTCCAGGGTGACACTTTTCCTTATTTATGTAAAAGCCAGAGTCACTGACCACTCACTGCCGACTGAAGTCGCCTCCCTGGCGGATGTTCCTGCCTTCTTTACGTTTCTCGTCTTGGCGGGAACAGCTTCCCGCTACCAACGCTGTGTCGAATCGTCTGATGTGGTGTAGGAGCGGGGCTTTACAAAGAATGAATTTTGTACCCTTTGAAGTCCTAGGGATTTGTTGTATTTCACTTTTGTCCTCAAACTCGCGGAGGTCCTAAGTGAAGAGTGGGGCGAGTGGCTCTCGTCGAGCGTCTGGAACGTGACCCCAGAGGCCCGTTTTCCTGCTGAATCTGCCGTTCCGAATTCCAGGCTGGGCTGCAGCCCGAGCGCCTGGAAGGGGCGGGCGCTGCGGGCGGCGTTCGGCTGACGCGCCGGAGACCGGCGAGGCTGGGCTTTAGCATTTGAATGCACACTTGCAAAAGAGAAACAAAGTAGCTAGTGTGGAGAGCGAGCTGAATGTGCCGTTTGGAAACCCAAGGCCTGTAGCCGCTTCCTCTCGCCCGGAACGGACGCTCCGGCGCCGCCGCCGCCGCCGCCGCCAGGCGGTCCGGAGGGAACATGGCGACCCCGGGACCCCGGAGCGGCAGCCTCTCGGGCCTGCTTCCCGCTCAGACGTCCCTGGAGTACGCCCTGCTCGATGCCGTCGCCCAGGAGGAGAAGGACAGCCTGGTCTACCAGTATCTGCAGAAGGTGGACGGCTGGGAGCAGGACTTGTCTGTGCCCGAGTTTCCGGAAGGTGCGGGGCTGGCCCGGGAGGGATGGGGACCCTCCCGGAACCTCCCCTCCCTCGGGCCGCGCCCTCCCCTGTGACGGCGGGCGACCCAAATCCGCGGTGTCCCCGAGTGGTTGCGGTCGGTGGGCTTCAGGAGGGCGGAGACCTGCTTATTCGTCTCAGTGTCCTGAGCTCTACCGGGACCTTTGGTCAACTAAGTGGATAGTCCAGTTCTGTTTAGTGGCCCCCGGTGGCAGTGATTGAGATGTTCTTGCCACCCCGCCCTTCCATGCTGGTTACTCAGCGTGGTCATTATCGCTCTGCATCATCCTGGTTAACTTATTCTAAACACTTACAGGGTATTGCTATTTTATTTAATCTTCCCGACCATCCTTAGCAGTAGGCCTGTTTTATAGCCGAGGAAACTGAGGCACAAGGAGATTAAGAAATTCGCCCAGCCCTTTAGAAGTGAGTCTAGTTAAACAGACCCCAGATGGTACGGTTTTGTAGTTGGGCCACACTTCTCCCATCAAAGTCATGAAACTTGTCAGTTAAAAAATCGGAATCGATTATGTCTTGTCTCCAGGGTTGGAATCCCAACGCTGTCAGAGAGTTTGGAACACGAGGGAACTGATATTCCCAATAGTGCTGTTTATGAAGTACATCTTACTATGATACATGAAACCGTACTTCACCTTCTTTGGTTGGGACTGGCATTGTTTTGCCTGGTGGTGTTGGCCTGCCTCCTGGCAGGACACTGAAACCACATGTATAGTTAATTGGCTGCATGTGGCAGGGTTCAGTATCTCATGGGAGGCATCTTGCCTCTAACATCAGTCTTGTGTATCTTGCCAAGCCTTTTTCTCTTGCCTCGAAAATTGCTTATTTCCCTTGTTCTTAATCCTATACTGGATTTGAAATATTGTGGACTTCTTACAAAAGAATTGAGTGCCTCCGTGTTTATCCCATCAAAGAAACTTTAAAACTTTACAAGAGTATAGATACATTTATGTATACAGTTTAGACATTGTAAGAATTCAGTTATATAGTTAGTACACCGGTGTGAAACAGCATGTTACCTTTAGGTCATTGTTTTTATTTTCTTGTTTGTATTTACCATGAGTGTATTTTATTATCGTTAAATTTGACCTCTGTGACTTGTTAAAATATTTGTTTTGTTGTTGACATGGTCAAATTTTCTGCTGGACCAGATTTTTGAGGACAGAATCAGAGAGATGACTTTTTTCTTGGTTTATCAGTAAACTGTAATCAGGAAGTCATAAATGTAATTATCTCAAAAACAGTATATGTTGTTCATTTCTTAGAAGAAACACATGTTTATGGGAACAGTGATGTAATGAATGAATTGAGACCAATTTAGGATTCTGTCTGTGAATGCATCCATTAAATTGGGAATAATCGCAGTGAATCCATTTGTTAGCTGCACAATATTGAGCAAGTTACTTGACTTCTGCAATTCTTGTTTTTCTCCCTTATAGAATGGAGCAAGTATTTACTTTTTATTGCTATTATGTGGATTGGCTGTTATGTGAATTGTATGTAAACTTACTACTTCATAGGAGAATTTAGTAAATGTTAGAAGGTTTTAAAATGATACTATAATTATTGTCATCATAAAATTTATTATACTTAAGACTGGTAAGCACCTAGTACAGTAACTGACATATAAAAATATTTTGTCTCTCCCCTAATCTAAGTCAATCTTAATTTGCAGAAAATAAATTTAGAAGACAGATTAATATTTTTTTTTGCAATTAGGATATGAAATATGAATCCATTTGAAGTTTTATATTATTTCTTGATCGGGTACACCAGGAACACTTTACCAAACTAAAACTTTACTAGGTTGAACTAATTGACAGAAATACTGGCTTGATTTGCAGATTTTTTCAGAACTTTTTTGTAATTGAGTAATTCTAGTTACTGTTATTAGTCAATAGCTGTTATTCATTTGTCCCACCCAACCTTGGCTCTCAGTTTCTATAAAATATTTCCCAATATCTGCTTCAAGACAGAATAGTTTCAGTAACTACTTTTTTTTTTGCTGCATTTGCAGAATAGCAGCTTTTCCAAACCTCCCACATCCCCTATTTAGAATTAATAATGGTTCATATTTTAATGGAACATTTTAGTAGATTGTCTTTTCCTTTAATCATAATAAATTATTTTGTGTAAATTTCAGGATTAGAGTGGCTGAACATAGAAGAACCTATTTCTGTCTACAAGGATCTATGTGGAAAAGTGGTCATCCTTGATTTCTTCACCTACTGCTGCATAAACTGCATTCACCTCTTGCCTGATCTCCATGCCTTAGAACACACATACTCTGATAAAGGTATCTACCCGCAGTTCGTTTCTAACAGACTGTCCTGCCATAGGCACTTGAAGAGAAGCTGACTCGTTGACTCATAGGAGAATGAACAATTGGCAAGACTTTAATGATTCTAAAAGTAATTTCTAATCTCTGAATAAGGACTCTGTGTACCTTTTCATAAAAACTAAAGTGATAATGGTTTGTCTTCTAAAAAACCAATAGTATATGATTTTTCTCTAAGGATAAGGACATAACTTACTTTTTTCTTGATCAACTATTTTTAAAGTCACTTTGTATTTTTAGACTTACTTAATTTTCTTCTAAAAAATGTAATGTGTGACTAATTATACTCTAATTACAAACTTTCCACTGTGAAATAGAAGTTTAAAGCTCATACTGGGAAGTGTGATTAGGTTTCCTTTAGTTTTGAATGATATGAACTACAGTGGAATGCAAAATATAAGATACTTTTTCTTTACCCTGCTTTATTTAAAAAAAAATGATTTATGAAGGTTACTGTTTTCCACATCACTAGGAAATCCTTTTTTTATAGTATTACAAATTTTGAAGAAGAGATTATACTAGTATTTGCTTTAGAAGTTTACTTTTTTTGGATTTTTTCCTTATTTCTAAAAAGAAGATATAGGGAGTAAATGAAACCACTTAAAGTTTCCATTTAATTAGGCTTAAATTAATTCAAGTTCTACTCTTGGAGCATATATAAAAAGGGGAGTCACTGATCTTGGAAAAATAAAGATAAGAATATACAGGTACAAAAATGGAAGCTATCCTGAAATTTAGTTAAAAGGAGTGCTCAATACATTCTCTAGTGCCAGTGAAAGTTTAGGTACTTGTAAATTGTAATAGATTGTGTCTTGAAATTGCCAACCAGTGAGATTTATCAAGAACTCAACTATTCCCAGTAGCTAAATCATGTTTTCAAAATTCATCTGTATCAATTTAAGGAATTTGAGTTCTCATCTCCTGGGTTTTGGATGCCTGTGTCTTGTAAGAGCCATGTTAATACATTTATTGAGCACAAATCATTTGAAGGTAACTCAGCTAACTTCTAAGGAAATTTGTAGCAAAGTTGAATAAACAGCATTGTGCTACCCAAGGAAAGGATTAACTCACTTTATCTGGAAGTATTGGAAAAGACTTATTGGAGAAAGAGACTGAAATTTTAAAAAATGAGCAGTGCAGCTGAAAATGAAAACACGGTTCTGACTGTGTTTAGAAAGGCTTTGTGTAACATTCTTAATAGTGTAAGCTTTTCTTCCGTTGAAGATACAGAGGTGATTGAAGTTGTTTTTGATTTGGTTGTTTAATGGAAGATCATACAGTAAGATTTGTGTTTTAGAAGGACACTGTAGATTAGATCAAGAAGCCCATAATTAACTATTTCCATAGTTCATATAACCCTTAAGAGACTTTCGGTTACCTTAATTTGTTACTCTAATACTTGAAGCAAATTCAGTGACTTCTTAGAAAGGATCCTTGCAATCTCTATACCAGTTTCCTGGAAACGTTTTTTATAGCACACTTTGTATTTACATGCAATTGCAGTTTTTAAAGTAATATACTTTGTAAGTTATCTCAACATTATAATTTCAGCGAAACATTGTTTTAATAATATGCTGCTATATGAAAATGCTGATAATTTAGGGAAGCTTTTTATGTTGCTCAGAAAATAAATTCAGTTTATATTCACAAAGACAGGCATACCCAAAGATTATCATAGGCACACTCAACTACCTGTCACCAAATTAATTTGCTTTTTTGCAGCTAAACATCTTGCCTCCTTACTTTATTTTTCTGAGCGTATCTATGGCAATGTTATTTACATTCTTGAAGTAGCATTTGGCAGCCTGTTTGAAATTCTATGGAATATTTAGTTCCTTTTACTCGTAAGCCAGAAATGCTCAGTTGAGTGAAGAAATGCTTATTAATTCAAAAACACTGAAACAGGCTCAGTTTAATACTCATTCTCTTTCCTCTGTCACGTAGCTTTAAAGGCAGGTTTGTCGCAGTGATCAGTATCATTTCATTCACAATAGTATGAAAGAAATTATAAATGCCTTAGAGTCTAATGCAGAAAGTAGAGACACTTAAATCATGAGTGGTTCTGGCATTCAAACATTTTGTAAGAATGTAGCTGTTGTGTTATTAATTCATAATTTTTGAATGTGTGTGTGTGTGTGTACTGATACTTTGGTGGATTTTTCCCCCCTTTTCTACTTGAGATGTTCTAAATCTTTACCTCTTTATCCTGGATATGTTAATGTCATATTGTTGTATAATACCTAAATATAGCACAATGTCTGTTATCTAAGGGGAAACTTGTTTTGTAAGAAAACATCTATAAGGAAAACTTGATATATTTTAAAATGTGATTACTAGGTGTATGTTAATATTAAATCAGACTTTTAAAAACCTAAATGCTGAACTATTGAGTAAATGTAATAGTCTCATTATATAGTATATGCTTTTTTCTGTTTCATACGCTATTTAATATCAGAATGCACTTGTAACTTTAAAGTGAAACTAGACCTTTAAAATAGTCACTGCAATTTCACTTGTGTTGGGTTCCCAGAACCGTTCAGACTCAGCTTGTAGTTGTGCACAACGGAGATCATTTATTACAGCAAAGGGAAAAGATGCTCCAGCTTCCAGAGTCTTCTCTCAATTAAGTTATGCCGGACACCCTGTATTTCCCCAGCTGGCACGCTGCTGCCGGTGGAGATCATTACAGACTTAATTTCTACTGGAGCTGGCCACGTAGGCAGTTCTGCTCGGACATTATTTGCCAACATTCTAGACTTTAAGATGGAAAGCAAGTGTTCGTCAAAGCCTAAAGCAGGATAGATAATGGCATTCTCCTGGAACTGAAGGAAGGTCACATTGCTATAGCCCTTTAGGTGAGGGAAGAAGGGTGTGGGGAAGATGCTAGAGAAATGAGGTTTGATTTTTATACAAAGAACAATGGAAAGCCAAAGAAGGATTTTCTGTAAGACGGTGGTCTGATCAGATTTGTGTTTTTTAAAAGGTCAGTCTTAACTTCTGAGTGGGTAGCCAACTGGTGGACAAATGGTTGGAAGAAATCTGTGATGAGGCTGTTGTGCTCCCCGTGAGACCTAATGTTAGCCTCAAATTAATTACAGACAAATAGATGGACAAGACGAGTAAATGTGGGCAATGAGGGAGACGAAAGGCTATTACAGAGAGAGCCTGGGTTGAGTCCTAGCTCGACTGCTTGAACAGGCAATGGTGCCATTCCACAGCAGGAAACCAGAAAGGATGTGTTCGGAATGGAAAGGCATGCCTTTAATTTCAAGTATCTCTGAGACTTGAACTTCATTCTCCATATGATTTCCATTGCACTTAAGGATAAAAATCTAAATCCTTAATATGACCTACAAGGCTGACCCTATCTGTAAGTTTATTCTCATTTTGTCTCTTGCTCCTCTTTGTTCTTGGTGCTTAGTCACTTACCTTCTTCAGTTTCTTTTATTTTTTATGCATCCTTTTTTGCATGTTTTATTTTCTTTTCCTGAAATCTCTTCATTGCTCTCTTGACCTAGTTAACACCTTACCTTAAGCATCACTTCTTTAAAAAAGTCGGTATATTGATCAGAAGGAATATAGTATCTATACTGACGTAATATAATATACATATATATATATATTGTTTGTATATGTGAGTGTGACTATATAATGCATAATATATGTAGACTTGATTCATAGATTCTTGTTTAATTAATTGGGTTATAAATAATTATAACATGACTTACTTCAATATTCAAATTGTTTCTATCTGAGATTTTTTTCAAGCTGTCACCTGTGCCAAAAAGATGTGTCTTTGTCATTCTTTGACTTCCTGTCACAACAAAGTATTTCCAGGTTCATCTTATACGTTACCAGCCTCATCCTTCCAAGAAAGTCTGATTCCTTTTAGTACATAATGAGTATTGGGAATGATTTTGAGAACCCAAATCTGGACAGTAAGTGTGTTCATTGCTATGGATGTATGGTTGCTTCTAGTAACTGATATAAATTAAAAAATTACTTATACTTGTCCCTTCCACACTGACCCGACCCCCCATGAAGTTACTTATTTGAAATACAGTAAGATTTGTTTCTGTTTGTATCTTTAGGCCTCCCTCGTTCTTTTTTTTTTTCAATTTATTTTGAGTATGTAAAATTTTAACTTATTTCTGAAAGTCCAAACTATACAGAAAGATAATATTCATTCATCATCACTTTTACCTGTTCTATCTTCGCATTCTGCTTATCATATCCTTTCTATTTTAAAAAATTTCTTTTTAAATTTTTTACACAAAAAGTGACATTCAATAGACATTGTTGTTCACTTTTCTTTTTTCATGTCATAGTTTATCCTGGAAGTCACTCCGTTTCAATTCATTGAGCGCTTTCTGATTATGTATTTTTAATAGCTGCCTAGGATTCCATTGTGTATGTGTCTACCATAATTTATTCAGCCATTCTCCTTTGTGTCATATTGGCCTTTAGATTGTTTCTGATATTTAGTAGTTACAAACAATGAATAATGTTGTGGATGTATTTTTGTGCTGCTGGTGATATAGCTTAAGAGTGCATTTCTACATGTGGTACTGCTGGATCAGGTTAAATGTATACATTGTTTTGTTAGGTATTGCCAAATTCCATCTCAGGAGGGTTGTACCAGTTTGGATGCCTGCTAGCAGTGTGTGAGTCTCTCTCTTTCCCCATTGCTGTGCCAATAAAATATTTTGACATACTTTTGGCTTTTTACTGATCTAATAGGTAAGAAATGTTATCTTGGTATAGTTTTTTTTTTTTTTAAGGAAAGGTGTAGGCAGAAATGATGGTGAGTAGGCAAGCAGGGAGGAAGCAGTACTTTTGTTTTTATTTAGTTGTTCATATTGATATTTTCTCCAGCCCTGGGATACGAACTTGGGTCCTTGGGATGTTTGTAGACTGTGCCCAACTGCGACTCCACCTGGGCATCCCAGTATTGCATTTTAGAGTGGGATCAAATGGAAATTCATGTTTATGGCTATTTACTATTAACAGATTTTGCTTACCATTATATCCTCTAACTGGCTATTGATAGGCATATTGATTTCTCTTTTTATTTTATATTCTGCCACTTTCAGATTCTTTAATTATTTGGTTCTGTTTTATTATTGTGTCCTCGATTCTTATATCATCTACAAAGAAATTCCCATTTTTATGCTTCTAATTAATTTCCTTGACTAGTTTTATTGGCAAATACTTTATTTCTTTTTTTTTTAACCACTTGATTATTAAACTGTGGAGATAGGGAGCATTTTCACCTTGTTCCTTATTTTATTGGAAATAATTTCTAGTTTCTCTCCATTAAGTAAGACTCAGTTGTATTTATTTAACCAATTAACAAAGTCTCAAAGAACAGAATTTACTTTAGGTAAATTAAATTTCAATAAACCTAATGTTAAAAACAAGACTCAATCACATACATGTGTGTGCACACACACACAAAATACACACAAATAAGAATCTACCTTTTACTGCTGGGTTTGGAATGGAATAGTGGCTACCTGATTTTGAATTTCCCCACTTGCCTTCCCCTCCCACTCACACATTTAAAAAAGGACAAAGAGAGTAAGTAAAACCACACCTGAACCGGCATTCAGCTGTACTAGGAGACAGACTATCATGGCCTTCAAATTACCTGTAAGTTGAGAAATAGACTGAATTCCATTAGAAACCCTGCTGCTGCAGACCTGCAGCAGGTACCTGAGAACAGGTACCACGGAGGTTTAGAAAACTAGAATGGTCTAGAGGAGCTGGGCAAAACAAAATAGAGTAATCCCCTTAGCTGCAAAAGAGAAATTTCAACACTAACTGCAAAATACTGAACACAGCTTGCATA
Source organism: Solenodon paradoxus (assembly GCA_004363575.1). Lineage (NCBI taxonomy): Eukaryota > Metazoa > Chordata > Mammalia > Eulipotyphla > Solenodontidae > Solenodon > Solenodon paradoxus. Next base: position 446,621 of record RJWH01000887.1, read on the forward strand.
GACTATATCATAGCACCAGTTCTTGAAAGAGTACTAAAGCAGGCGTGAAACCTGAGCAGCATTGCTTTTGGAAGACAGTCAGATACAGAGAAGTGTGGTTTCCCGTAGAGTTAGTTTACTGAAGGGAAAGAAGAAAACTAGAGGGAAAAGTTAAGGATCCTGCAGATAAAAAAGAGACAACACATGTCAACCTTTCCTTCCAGCAGTGAAACTCCTCAGAAAAAGGAACTGTCAGAGGAGGGCAGGCTGAAACTAGGAACTCTGTTCACAAAATAAATAATAATATTAGAAAGCAGATTTTTCCATGTAAAATTAAAACGTGATTCAAAGTTGAAATGCTTATGAAAATTCTACATTGATTACAAAATTGATGGGAACTGTAATACAGTGATCCATATGGAATTGTGTAGCCTCAAACAGCATTTAGGAATAATGATAAAAAGCTTGAATCAGAAATTCACAAATAATAGAATGAACAAAAAATAAAAAAGGAAAGGGAATGAGTGTGGATTGAACTCAGAAAAGAAATAGAAGACAAAGTCATAATTAGAAATGAAAACTAAATTACAAGGTATCCAAGGGATAATAAATTAATATAAAAATGTAAAAAGGAGAGGCATTGAAGATACAAGTTAGAAAAACAAGCTTAGAGAATGAAAATGAGTGCAATAAAGAAGTAAAAAGGGTTAAGGAGAAAAAAACAATCTGAAGAGGTTCAGCATAAGACTGCTTGGTGACTAAAGAAGGAAATCAAAGCAAACTGACTAGAACTAAAATATAAAATTAGAATCCATGAAAACATTCCAGAAAGAAAAGAAACCTTGAATCTACACATTGAAGGGTTGTGTCAAATAGCAGGGAATATTGATTCAGAACAATACAAGAAGTATCCTCATAAAATGATTGTACTTTAATGATTTAAAAATAAATTCTCCAGGGCTCCAGGAAAAAAGATGACTTTCAAAGACATGTGAAATTCAATAGATAGACTTTTCATAAAAAAATATACAGAACAAGGCAACCAACAGTAGAGCAACATTTTCAAGAGCCTTGTTTAGAAAAAGTACAAGTCAAGGATGTTATATTCAGCCACCTGTCTTTCAGTTGTCCCTGGTTCAAGACCTGGTGCAGGGTTTAGGGTACAGCCTACCTGCCTTCATTTCTGCCTGTATCTTTCTTTTACAAAAAAAAATTGTTAAAAAAGTAAAGATAGACCAGGCACACACTGGTGGCTCAAGTGTTGTCTGTGACTCTGGCATAGTCCACATAAAGCCATGGGACCCTGGTTCACCCTCAGGGGCTAGGGGAACAAGCAACATCAACAACCAAATCAGTGAATAAAGTCTTCTTTCTCTTCCTGCCTGTCTACCCCCCTACCTACTTAACTTCATTCTGCCTGCTTCCTTCTCCTATAAAAATAAAAATAAACATGTTAGACCAGATAGCAAAATGTTATATAAAATAGGGATTAATATTTTAATAATATGAAAAATGCAGCAATACAGAGATAAGAACCAGAACAAAAAATTAAACCTTTCTAAAACCCAAAAGAAATTAATAAAATAATAAGGTAAATGGACACACTAAGCAGAAGCAGTCAATATAATATGTATACTAATTGTAATATAGGATAATATGAAATAATTGATATCCAACATATTAGTTACATCAATAAAAAATGAATAAGATTTACTCATTAAAATATCTATCAGTTCTTTTTGTTGTTCTTTGTCAAGCCTGGATCTTGAATTCTCTTGTACCTCGTTAATTCCTGATTTTATATTTTATTATTTCCTTCCTTAGACTTTCTTTGATATATTTCATTGTTCTTGTCCTAGTAGGACGTTTATTCATCTATTTTAAATTATAATATTTTTATTATTTTTAGAAATTCTATAATTTTGACTATTTCACCTTTCAGGTTAATAGAGGATTAAAAAATTTCTAAGTGGGAAAAGTGTAAGGCTGTAGCAAAGTATGTATCTTGTACTCTGCCCCCAGTTCCTTGAAAAGAGCTCCTAAATTCTTAAATAGTAAAAGCACTGGTCAGTACATCTTTTGCTTTAATATTTCATCTTTCACCCCAGTCCCTGATATACTTCTCAAATCCCTTGGGATTTCTGGGTGTTGGCCGTGTCTTGTTCTGAGGTGACTCTTGGTGGGCTTCTAGATGGGGGCTTCCAGATGGGGGCTGGTTACCAGGAAGACTAGATGTGATTAGAAGAGTAGAATTTTCAGCCACAGTCCCCATTCTCCAGAGAAGCCCAGAGGGGCCGAAAATGAAGTTAATGATCAGTCATGCTTCCATAACAATCCCAAAGGTATGGAGTTCTGAGAGTTTTCTGACTTGATAAATCCATGGGTATGGAGAGAATGCTGCAACTGAGATTACACAGGTTTGCATCCTTTTCCCTTGTCCTGTGAAGCTCTGCCATCTGATGCTTCACCTGTAATCTTTATCATGTTCTTTTATATTAAACCAGTAAACAGAAGGAAGTGTTCCTCTGAGTTCTGTAGTTGTTCTACAAATAATCGGATCCAAGGTAAGAGTCATGGAAACTTCTGATTTGTAGCCAAGTAGGACAGAAGTTGTGGTAATATAGGCACCTGCTGCTTGAGACTGCATTTAAAGCAGGAGGGCAGTCTCTGGAGACCGAGTCCTTCGCTTCTGGGGTTTGTGCTAACTCTGGTTTGTGTTAAAATTGGGTTGAATTGTAGGATGGCCGCCTGGGTCACAGTTCCGTAGTATGGGGGAAACTCCCACGAGTACTTGGTGGCAGAGATGTTGTGGGTGTGGTGGTGTGAGAGTAAAGGAGAAATACAGGGACTAGTCTTGAGTTTTCCTAAGCAAAGGCCTTTTGTGTTTGTTACTAGTGTCCAGTTTTATTGTATTATAGTTTAGAGTGTAATCTTTATGCTTTCTTTGCAATCAATATAAATGTTCATGTTCACTTGAAAGGAAAGTGTATTCTTTATTATCTGGGTATAGTTTCATGTTGTTTCAATATTAGCTGCCTCATTAATTATCTTTACTTAGTTTTTGTCTAACTGACCTGGCCACACTGAGTGGTATGTTGCTGCTTTATTAATTTCTTGTTTTATTACTTGGTACACAGATATTTTAACTGTTTTATCTTTGTTGTTAATGCATTTCACATCAAAATATTTCTTAGTGTGTCATATATAATGCTTGAAATTTACCTTATCTAGTATCAGGATCATACCCTTGTATTTGTGTTCCTTTAATTTACCTGGTGCATCTGTGCTCATCCCTTTATTTTTAGCTTTTCTGATTCACTTTTAGATTTGTCTCTAATAAACAGAATACATTCAGATCTTTTTCTTTCGATGGATGAATTAGTAAATAAACCCATTCACATTTATGACTTTTACGTATAACTGTTTTATTTATTGTTTCTCAACATGATGTGCTTTCTTTGCTATTTTATTTTACTAATTTGGTATTTAGAAAAGGTTGTATTTTTCTTTTATTGACTATATTTTTACTTATAATAGTGAACATTGTTGAGTTTTTACAGTATTATAAGGACTGTGTTAAATGCCTTATACAGATTATCTCTTTTAATCCCCAAAACTGACTTATGAGGCAATTAGTATTATTTTCCTTATTTTACAAATTAGAAAACTGGTACACAGAGAAATTAAGTAACTTGCCCAACATAACCCGGCAAAGGGTAAAGCCAGAGTTGGAACAGAGGGAGTCTGACTGCAGAGCCCATGTTGTGTTTTTGAAGAACTTCATTGGTGTCCAGTTGACGTACAGTGAACCGTGTGTGTTTTGAGTCCTGTGCACCGTCCAGGGCTCTGCCCCCTCCTCCTCGACCCTCAAGCAAGAGTTGATCACTGTCTTTTTTCTGTAGTAGCTTTCAAGATACTTGTGGTTGTTTTTGTTTGTTTTAAGCTTTGGTTTTCATCAATTTATGATGTGTCTAGACAGGGTTTCATTTCATCTTATTTGGGGTGTGCTAACCTTGAATTCTGTACATTTTTGTCTTTAACCTAATTTTAGAAGTTTTGGCACTGTTCCGTTATTTTTTCCTCTCCTTCTAGGACTCCAGTTACACATCACATCCCTGAGGTTCTGTTTATTTTCCCTCTACAATCTTCTTTCTTTATGTTCTTTAGATTGGGTCATTTTAGTAGAGCTATTTCTAGGTTCACTGACTCCTTTCTCTGTCATTTCCTTTTTGCCATTGAGCTAATTCTGTGAGTTCATGGTATTTTTCTGTTCCAAAATATTCATTTTGGGTGTTTTTTTTTTTAATAGTTTCTACTTCTGGTTATTCTTCCTCTTTATTCATTTCAGGTATTTTTTTATTACCCCATGGAATGTAGTTATCATAGCTGTTTTAAAACAGTCGTTATGTACTAGTTTAAACACCGGTGTCTTTTTGTTGGTGGTATTGTCCATTTTGGGGTTTGTTTCCCCCTTAATAATAGGTCAACTTTCTTTCTTTCTTTGTGTGTCAGGTGATTTGAGACATTAGCATGTTAGGATATGCAGGCTCTGGGTTCTGCTATAGTCTCTGAGAGTATCAATAGTTGGTTTGTTGTTTTTTTTTCAGTAGGCATTCAACCCTGTTCAAACTATAAGTTCTGTCTTGTCTTACATGTTCTCTCTCTCTCTCTCTCTCTCTCTCTCTCTCTCTCTCTCTCTCTCTGTCTGTCTCTCTGTTTCTATCTGTGTGTGTGTGTGTCTCTCTGTCTTTGTGTCACCTTGATAATTCAATTCTCAGTTCTCTAAGCGCTTGCTGAATGATTTTAGATCTGTCTCTCACACACGTGTAATTTAGGGGCTTCTGTTTCTCCATTCAGAAATGGGGACTCATCTTCTCCAGCTCTCTTCCTCTCAGGATTTCCCCACACTCCACTTTCCCTGGGTCCTTGGGCCAGAAAGTCAGTGGTATTTCTATTGGACGTTTAGCCATCTGATTGATCCACAACTGGGGCCCGTCGTCAATGCTAAGCCCTGAAAGGGGAAACAAAACAAAATGAAACTGGAAACTAAGCCTCATGTGGTTTGCTTTCCCAAGTTTTGATGCCCGTCTAACAATCTAAATGCTTTTGTTTCGTTTTCTTAGTCGTCCGGCAGAGGTAGGGGTAAGTGTGCCGAGAACTATTCACTCTTGTGTGCGTGCATACGTTGTGCTTTGGAGTTAATAGTTATAACAGAGGGATGTACTGTCAGGAAATTACACCTCCCAATTTGCATAGTTTTATTCATGCAGAACATAATGGTTTGTATAGTTTTTGATGAGTATGTTGGGAGACTCTCATTTACATGGTCATTATTACTTTTAGTACTTTAGTAATTAACATTACGTTTCATCTCTGAATCAAGCTTATAATTTTAAATATTAAAATATTTAATCAACACTTATTTTTTTTTCTGTTCTAAAATAACTTCTTGGCATACCATATTGATTAGGTAAAAAAGCGTGTTTAGTTTTCAGCAGTTTTATCTACAACACACTTTTTTAAGAACTATATAATAGAAATTTAAAACAGGTCAAACCTTATATTCTGGAAGCATTTTGCTTATATTCTTTCTGTTAATCTTTAATATTAACATGTTAGAAAAATTTAAGGATACTGTGAAATTAAATACTAACTAAAAGCAGACATAGCGTAATAGAGACTGAATTTCAGAGGGGCTTACATTAGGTGGAAAAAAGCTGCAAAATTTCAGTATCTTCATAAGATTTCTTTTAAAGATTTGTTTAGATAAAAGACATAAAAAGTTTCAATCCTGTGTAGCCACATGATTTTTATCATATGTGTTTTTATATCATCAAGATTTTCTTGAGACCTAAATTTATAGAATTTATACATATGTTTAAATGTAGTTTAAGACATTAATTCTACCTATTTTTAAAAATTCTATGGACATTAATATTTATTAATGACCCCCAAACCTAATGTGTGCCTAATGTGTGGGTGGTAATATTCAAGCTTTAATACTTCATGATGTTTAACTTATCGTTTTTCTCATGTAGATGGTCTTCTGATTGTTGGTGTCCACTCTGCCAAGTTTCCAAACGAAAGAGTCCTGGATAACATTAAGAGTGCTGTTCTTCGGTACAACATCACCCACCCTGTGGTTAATGATGCGGATGCCAGCCTTTGGCAAGAACTAGAAGTTTCCTGCTGGCCGACTCTAGTCATACTTGGACCTCGTGGAAACATGTTATTTTCTTTGATTGGAGAGGGACACAAAGATAAATTATTTTTATATACGTCAGTAGCCTTGAAGTATTACAAAGACAGGGGACAGATCAGAAATAACAAAATTGGAACAAAGCTCTATAAAGATTCTTTGCCACCTTCACCATTGCTGTTTCCTGGCAAAGTAACAGTCGACAGTGTTTCTAACAGAATAGTAATAGCAGACACTGGACATCATAGAATTTTGGTCGTCTGGAAGAATGGACAAATTCAGTACAGCATTGGAGGTAATATTTGTTTCTAATTATTAGATATATATGATGTATTTTACAGTAAATAAATAGCTCAAGGAAATATATTAAAATTGAAATTATAAATAATAACTAATTATAGAAGGGCATATACATTGACCTTTAACTTCATCGCAAAATTGTTTTGTTAATTGATGGTGTCTGAATCTCTTCTTCAAAAAACATAAAAATACAAAAAACACAAAAAGACTACCAAGCTCCATTCAGATCAAAAGGAGGAAATCTTAAGTCATAATATTTAAGTCTATGTGTGTGGCCCATCTTGTTTTTTAAAAAGCTGCCATACTCATTGTGTTTTATTAAAATATTATGTACATTTTAGATTTCAGGCATTTTAAATGGAAGTATTATATTTCACTTTATATCAAAATATAGCCATATATTTTTAAAGACAGGGCAATACCCTAGGAATTTGAGGCTTAGATTATATAAAATAATCTAAGATGTGCATAAAACTTTTCTCTACTTCCATAATTACTTAAGTATACTTTTGAATTCATTCCTTTTGGGTATAACAAAATATTAATAGTCTATAAACTTAGATCATTTTGTTGCTACAGCCCTGGTATTAGACCTTAAAAGGGCTCTTATTGACATCTTACATAATTTATCTGTTAAGTTCATGGAAGAGGAAAGTTATCTCTTCGCAATCCTCCTTTAATAACACATGCAGCATTGGTACATAAGTAGGGATAGCTACATTCTTAATGCAATAAACATAAATCCCTAAGCCATGGAACTTTTGTTAGTATGGCAAGATATTGTTGCATTAGCTCTTGAATAGTTTTGTTTTGATGTTTTTGTTAGAGTATGTGTGTTTTATGTTGTTTGTTTTGCCTTGGCTGCTTGTTATTTGGGGTTTTGACAAACAGTCTTAAGAATTGTTACTCAAAAAAGTGTCTGTTGTCGCAGGTTGAATTTGAATGGTTAGAATTTTTAATAGATTCCTTAATCTTCAGAATAGCTTAGGTGAATATTCTCCTTTGTTAAGCAGAGAAACCAGTAGCAAGCTACCTTTCCCAAACATATTTCTAGAAAAATGTTATCCTGTGATATATTAACAGTTATTCTACACTCTTTAAAACATAATTCTGTGGTTAAATACACTCTGGAATACTTGATTTAATTTAACAGATGTTTTTGTTGTTGGTGGTGGTGGTATCACTGTACCTCAAAGATCTGCTAATGTGCTGATTTCATGAATATCCAAGGGTGTGAGGAGGGTGGTTCTAGAATACAAGCTTTTCCATTCTGAAACAACCACTGTACTTATTTTTATTCAGGGAACACACACCACCAACAGTAATAGCGTTATTAACAATAGCATGTGCACGCACACACGCACACACACATCCCACACTTATCTGGCATTATTCTAAGTACTTTACCTCTATTAACTTATTTAATCCTCACAGTGCTATGAATTAGGTATATTATTAGTTTCATTTTCCAGAAGAGAAGCTGAGACACAAAGTGTCTGCCCATTTCATTGACTAGGAAGACATAGAGCTGGGGTTTCAACAGTCTGGTAGGTTTGTGAGTTCTTGTTCCTAGCCACTCACTACACTAGTATCTTGGGTAACGTTCCCTAGACATAGTTTAGGAATACAGACGTAGAGGCTGAATAGCTTGTCCTCTGGTCACAGAAATAACAGTTGTGTTTTATTCTGCACTCCTGACCCTTGAAACGCCACATGTGTTACAAAAGCTGAGATGTAAGCAATTAGACCAGAACCCCACTTTGTCTCTCGTAAGGTATTTATGAGATGTTATAGAACTTTGTAAAATATTATCTATGAAGGATTCTTAATCTGGGCTTCATAGATTATTGGGAAATGCTTAAATGGCCCTCAGGACCTAGGAACCCTTGAAATTGTAACATTTTATGGGCATGTGTATTTTTCTAAGGAAAGAGTTCAGTTCACAATTTATATTGTATTGTCAAAGAAGTATATTTTCTGAAATTTAAAAAAGCCATTCATCAGCTAAAAGATTAAAAGTATTTTTTAAACATTTTCTTTTCTAGATAATGGTAATTAAGATACCTTTAAACTTTTTCTTTTGATAACTATATTGTACTTGAGCGTAAGAGTAATCATTATCCTGTAAGCCCTGTCACTCTTAAGAAAAACAGGTGTGTTAGGAAACATTTTAGTTTTTAGGTTAGATTATCATGTTATTTAAATTAAAATCCCAGTTTGAAGTATAAATTTTATTTTGGGAAGTTACTTGAAGATGACTTTTTAAGGGGAAAACTTGTCTGATGGTTCTCTTATCTTTTAGGACCCAACCCTGGAAGAAAGGATGGAATATTTTCAGAGTCAACTTTTAATTCACCACAGGGTGTAGCCATAATGAATAATACCATATATGTGGCAGATACTGAAAACCATCTTATAAGAAAGGTAATTTTCCATTAAAATTTTTGTTCTAATCAGAAAAACTGATATTTGCTTCCAACATTAAATATTTGAAGTAAGACGGTAAATATCTCACAACATTCTTATTCAGATTTTCTCAGAGGTATTTGTTTTAGTTTTATTTTTAGGTATCTTATTTTCTGTGTGTCAGCCTGTAGTCACAAAAGATAAATCCTTTTTTAGCTTTTGTTTCAAAGTCACATGTCTAATCACTCAAGATCTCATTTGGGGTATTTTCCTAAACACTGTTCACAAATTGATGCTTTTTCCTTTTTTAAGTTAAATTTTATTAAACTTAGAAACAATCATACCTCTTCTATCTCCTTTCAGATCTTATGCTTTGCTTGGAAATTCTTATCAATTAGTACTAAAGTTTTATTCCATTTTAAAAGTGACATGCCATCACACGAGTGCTGTGACTGCATAGTTTTCCATAGAAAAGCCTACTACTTGTTTTAAACGTTCCTTATGAATGAATATTTTGACTGTAATCCTTTGGTATTTTAAGTTGCTATCTATTTGGAAAATAAAAAGTCCATCTAACCCTTACTGTCTAACAACATTGTTTTACATACTTTTTTGCTTCTTTGCTTTTTCTTTCTGTATTGATATTTATACCTATTTATTTGACAATATTTTTACCTATTATAGATATAATAGGAAAAAAAAAGACTTGAACATGTTATAATGTTCACGCAGTATCAGTCTCCACGAGGTCATAATATTTGTTTTACTTACTGCTGGAATCCTAGTGCCCACAATCAGGCCTGGCCTGCAGTAGGTGTTCAGTAGATATTTGCTGAATGAACTTATGAGCAAATAAGATCTGTTTATTGAGACATTTTCTGAACTATATTCCTCTTAATATGAAAAAGTGATACATGAGAAAAAGGGTTCTATGGATTTATAAATTAAAGCAGATTTATTAGTTTTTAAGTCTTGGAGACTTTTTCCTTAGAGACTTAACATGCTAATACGTTGTGAATACATTAGTGAGGGGATATGTGTTCAGTGTTAATTTATAAATTGCTCTTCATCCCCATTCTCATCTTCCCAGCCATTCCCCCTATGTAAGCATATCTGTTGGCAGACATTCTGCTGTTTGATTCATATCTCGTTATTTGTATATAATCTTGCAAGATGGGTAGTGTTTTCTATATTTCTGTAACATTATGGTGATATGTTTTACACAGTATAAGATGCACCTATTTCAAGTATGAAGTTTTAGTGAGTTCATCATGCTGTGTTGTCACCATCATGAATTGTTTTTAGAACCTTTTCCTCCCCCAGTAAGAACTCTTGTGCCCAATTAGTCGTCTCCATTCCTCCTTAGTCCTGAACTGCTCTCTGTCCCTGTCAATTTGCCTCTTTTGACCATTTCATATAAATACAAACATAGAATTTGGTTTTTATGTTTGATTTCTTTCATTTTGTGTTTGATGTGCTTCATCTGTGATCAATAGTTTATTGCTTTGTATTGTTGAATAATGTTCCATCCATTGTATGGAAATAACTAAATCTTGTCTATCCATTCAATAGTTAATGGAATTTGGGGTGTTTTCAATTTTTGGTTATTATGAATAATTCATCTACAAATTTTGTGTGGACATTATATATTTTCATTTCTCTTGGGATACCTAAGTACTGGAATTTTGAGTCATATATTTTTATGTTATATTTTACTATTTGGGAAACTAATAAACTGTTTCCACAGCTGTTGTACCACTTTACATTTTCACCTGCAAGCATGTGAGTTGCAATTCCCCTGTATCTTCACCATTACTTTTGTTTTGTTTTTTGGGTTTTTTTCCCCATTTTTCAATTCTAGCCATCCTACAAGGTTTGAAGTAACCTCTTACAGTGGTTTGGAAATGTATTTCCCTAACGAGTAATGAAGTCAAGTATCTTTTCCCATGTTTATGATTCACCTTTTTATCTTCCATTAGGAAGTGTCTATTAAGATTTTTTTTAACCAGGTTCTTAATTAGGTTATTTGAATTTTTATTACTGTGTTGTAAGAATTCCTTCTATTCTAGGTACTAATCCTTTATCAGATACATGATTTTCAAGTACTTTCTCACATTCTAGGTGACTTTCTATGTTTCTTAGTCAAGTCTTTCAATGCACAGAAGTTTTGGACTTTGATGATTCCCAGTTTATCTATTTTTTTCTCACTGCTTATGATTTTGGTGTCCTATGTAAGAATTCATTGAAAATATTCCAAAATCATGAAGATTCACTCCTGGGTTTTAGAACTGTGGCTCTTATAGTTAGGTCTTTGATCCATTTTTTGGTTGATTTTTATATATGGTCTGAGTGTAGAGATCCAACCTGTCAAACAGGAATTGATGGGTTTTGAACATTTCATTAGAACTCTTCCTGTGATATCACCTGGGCCTGGAGCTTTTTGTGCAAGGAATTCTCTTTCATATCAGTTTCTGTGACACAGTTCAGAAATTTTAAGATCTCTTTCAAGGGCCCATCCCTAACTGCCTAATTTATTTTTGAAGTTTGAATTCAGTACAAAGACAGTTATGGTTACATTGATTCTTTACAATTTCAAGAGATTACAGAGTGCTACTAAACATTATACAAGAGAATATCTCTAAAGTAGATTGTTGTAATTTACCATAGTAACCAAATAAAAGATAATAACTATAGGATTGCTGCACTAGTTGCAGAAAAACACTTGAAGACATTTAAAGCCTACTCATGATAAAATTAGTAAAACTTGAAATGGAAATGAATGTCCTCGATATGATAAAAGGCATCTACAAAAAGCCTACTGCTACACTTACTGCAAAACGTTCAATGTTTTTCCTTCAATCTTGGAAACAAGGCAAGAAAGAGAGCTAAATATAGACTGAGAAGGAAGAGAGTAATTATCTTTATGTACCAATGCCATTTCATGTACTAGAACATTTTAACAGATCTACAAATGAGTTACTTAAACTAGTGAGTTTATTAAGAATGTTACAGAATGTAAAGTCAGTATAAATAAGGTCAGTATTTTTATATACAAGTAACAGTTGAAAATTGGAAGTTTAAGTTTCAATTTCAGTAGCAGCAAAAATCATAAAATACTTAAATAAATTTTTTAAAATATACTTTTATACTTCAAACTACAAAACATTGCTGAGAAAAATTAATCCAGTATTGAATTGGAAGACTCAATATTAAGAAATCAATTTTATACAAATTAGTCTATAACTTCAATTTCAATCAAAACTCCACCAGTGTTTATATACATACACACACACACATATATATATATATATGAGAGAAAGTGGTTTCTAAAATATGTGTGGAAATACAAAACAAAAGATTTATTAGCTTGATCACTGCAGTTTTATTATCAATAGCCAAGACAGTCTTGAAACAGAACAAAGTTAAAAGACTTATGCTACCTTATTTCAAGATTTACTGTGCACTCTGAAGTGTGGTACTTTTATAAGGAAAGATGTATAAATCAGTAACAGTAGATTACGTAGAAGTAACCTCTTAAAATTATTTGATTTTCAAACATCAGAGCAGTCAAGGAAGAAAGGAAAGTCATTTCAGCAAATTGGCTTAAATAACTGGGTAACCATATAGGGGAATAAAAACAGCATGACACCTACCTCTCACAACTTATCATATACAGACATAACAAGATATCACAGTTATAAATGTTAAAAACAAAATATTTGAGAAAATGTTTATGGTTAAGTGCAAAAGTTTTTCAAAGCAGGACACAAACAATCATCAAAAATGGTAAGTTCAAACTTAATAAAATTTAAAACTTCTCATTAAAGTTTGCTATTAAGAAAATGAAAAGACACAGGCTATCAGAAAATAATCACTAAAATTCACAAAATGTTTCTATCAAGGGATTAGTATCTATGAACTAAAAATTCCTGCAACTGAAAAATGCGAACAGTACTGATAAAAAATGGACTGAAGATGTGAACATTTTCAAAAGAAAATGTAAGAATGACCGCAAGCAATAAACCATGATCAACATCATGAGTGAAAAAGGAAATGTAAATTTTAAATGTCACTATACATCTATTGTGATGCTTAAAATGAAAAACCAACAACCCAATAAAGATGTGAAATGATTAGAATCCTTATACATTATAGGTGGGAATATAAAATGATAGACTGCTGGAGAAAACCTGACAATATTTTATCAAAACGAATCATATACTTAACCTGTAACAGCAATTAATGCCCTGGAGTATTCCCACGAGAAGTCAAAACATTTCCCCAAAAACTTGTGCAAGAATATTGATAGCAACTATATTTAAAGGCCTCAGACTAGAAACATTCCAGGTGTCCATCAGTAGGAAGACATTTCAGTGAACCACGGTATATTCCTCTGATGCTCACAGTAAGGAAGAAACTAATGATACATGAATAAATCTCAGCAACATGTTAATGAAAGAAGCCTCCCATGAAAGTGCCCATACTACACGATTTCATTTATCTGAAGTCTCAGAAGAGAGAAAACTAATCTATGATGGGGAAAAGAGTAATACCATTTGCCACTTGGGGCAAGAATGACTGGAAGGGGCTATGAGGGAACTTTTGGGGATGAAGGTGATATTCTGTATCTTTAAATAAATTGAGGCTACACAGGTTTGCATTTATGAGATTCATCAAATGACATAAGGTTTTGTACATTTCATTGTATGGACATACAACAAAGGAAAAAGGAACTCTGAAAAAAATATGGAACTCTGTTAATAATGAATTGCTGAAATATTTAGAGACAGTGTACTGATGTTGCAATTTACCTTGAGATGCATCAAAAATATAAAAGAATTGAGGGGGATAGATAGCTTGATAAGGCATGATTAAGCAGGTAAGTGATATGTGTATACATATTTGCTGCAAAATTCAACTTTTCTGTTTGACTTTTTCTTGGTAAATGTTGGTGGACAATCTCAGATGAAAACAGCATCTTTTCAAAACAGAATGCATTCGTTTTTTCAGCTTATGAAAGAGAGTCAATATAGTATAGTAGAACTAAAATTGCCTGGGTTCAGACCTAGAGCCTTGACTTACTAGCTGTGGGGTCCTTGAAAAGTTACTTAATGATCTGTGCCTTAGTTTCCTCCAAAATAACCAAAATCACAGCCATAGGTTATAATGAGGATAGAAGAGCAGGTGAATCATGGATCAGTACCTAGCAGTCAGCTCTGTATGTGTCAGTTACTAGTCAAGCATAATTGAAAATACATTTAATTTTAAGTAATGTGTTTTTCTAGATTTTGCTTTCAAATTTCACTTTAAAAAATGTTTCATAGTTAAGATGAGATCAGCACCAGTTCTAGCAGAGGCATGGTCGGCAGAGGTGGGGGAGATTAAAGAGGAAGGTGAGGGAATGGATTGAATTTTGTCCATTTTAATACCAAGGCTACCCTATAGTTGATTAGCCCTTTTCTACAAAGTATGTATTTATCTACAAAGAGTATTGTTATGTTACAAGTACTTTCTTTATTGTTCTATTGGAAATCTTCATGTACCAAAAGAAAAACTAACATGCGTTACATAAAATGTGTATTACTTTCTACTAGATTGACCTGGAAGCTGAGATGGTGAGCACTGTAGCTGGCATTGGGATTCAAGGTACAGACAAAGAAGGTGGCGCGAAGGGAGAACAACAGCCCATCAGTTCCCCTTGGGATGTAGTTTTGGGAACATCAGGTATGTAACGGTTCTCTTTTTTTACAGTAAAGTGTTATTAATTATAGTCCTCATAACATCCCATGATATTATATCCCCATGAGTTGATTATTTTATATCTGGGGATTCATATTTTTTAACTCCCTTTCTTCCCTCTGAACCTTCCCGCGACTCCCCCTCCATTGGTAACCACCAGTCTGTTGTCTGTATCCATGAGCGTGGGCTTTGGGGGTGGTTTTTCATTTATTTGAGGTTTCTATTTTGTTTTTTATTTTTCACATGTAAGTGGGATCATATGGTATTACTTTTTTTTGTCAGACTTATTTAACATAAAGTCCTCAATATCAATCCATGTTGCAAATGGCAAGATTTCACACTTTTTTATAGCTGAATAAAGTGTGTGTGTGTGTGTGTGTGTGCGCGCGTGTGTGCGTGTTTGGCCATTCATTCATCAGTGGACACAGGTTGCTTCCATATCTTGGTTATTGGTAGTAAAACTGCAGTGATCAAGGAGGTGCGTATATATTTTTGAGTTCTCCATGCTATTTTCCATAGTGGCTGTGCCAATTGACATTCCTCCTAACAGTGCACAAGAGCGTCTTTTTCCCACGTTCTTGCCAACATGTATTTTTTCCTGTCTTTTTGATGATAGCCGTTCTAACAAGTATGAAGTGATATTTCATTGTGCTTTAGATTCACATTTTCCTGATGATTAGTAACTCTGAGATTTATTTCACTGACTTGTTGACCATCTGTATTGTCTTCTTTAGGAACATATCTATCTTCGTCTTCCCTTCATTAATTGGATTGTTTGGTTTTTGATATTGAGTCGTATGCATTCTTTATACATTTTTGGTATTAATCCCTAATCAGATATATGGTTTTCAAATATTTTCTCCTATTTGGTAGATCACCTTTTGCTTTTGTGGGTAGTTTTCTGTCAGAAAGTTTTTTTAGTTTAATTTAATAACTTATTTATTTTTGCTTTATTGATTGTGTTTGGTGTCAGATCCCAAAGACTGATGTCAAGGAGTTTGCCACCTATGATTTTTTAGAGGAATATTTGTGGGTTCAGGTTTTACACTTAAAAATTTGATCCACTCTGAGCGTTTTTTGTGTGTACTGTGTAAATAAAGTTGACTTTAAATATAAGTAAACTTCACTTAATAAAAGTAAGATTTTAAAATATCCTAGGGACATTCTTTTGAATTAAATTTTGTTGCTATTTACTTAATACTTTTTCATGTGTGGTATGGGATTTATAAATTGTGTAAAAACAAAGCAGCAGTAAGATATGAGTATATGCTATTTTATGTGACATATGCAACATTACACATTTTATTTTATGTTCAAGTATATATTAGTCTAATGTTAAGGAATTTAATTTTAACTGTTGCTTCCTATTAATGTAGTTCTGAACATTCTTAACTTGGAAGGATTATAGTTTCGAAACTTTGAAAGATCATTCATGAATATGCCGTTTAATAGTGTCCTTTTTATTTAGTGTAGTTTGAAAAAGAAATCAAGAAATAACAACTGTTTTTCATTAGATTGCTAAAATTTGTATGGAAATGTAATAGCTTCTTTCGAACAAAAAGCTTTATTGAATTATATTGCTACTGATAATGGATCAGACTTACATTATCTTTATCATCTTTATTGCCTGTATTAATTGACTAAAATAATCCAGTAGTGTTAGTACTCTTATTTTTTCACTGGCTCTGCCGATACTGAGATGGTTATCCTACAAGTCTAAAATCAGAGTACTGATTAAAAGAGGAAGTTGGTCATATACATCGAAAATGGTATTTGGGGCTAAATGGTGTAAATGATGTTAATGTAGTTAAGTAGGTGAATAAGCACCAGTTTAGTGGAATGACTTTATATTTGAGATAGTTTTCTATTATGCCAGTTTGGTTGCAATTCAAAGATCTTAATAATTTGTAGTGTGATTAACTTTTATCAAGCTTATAATTTTCATAAGAAAACTGATGAATTTCTTGTACTACCTTATATATGTTCTATAAGTAGATGGGTGGATGGATGGATGGATGGATAGATAGATAGATAGATAACTTAGATCTTTTGTGTAAATTATTTTTGAGAATTCCGTTTTGGGAATTTTGTGTCCTAGTAATCATGAGCTGTTTTAGTGGCTCACAATGGGGAAGGGATTAGAAAGGTAGGGGGAGCAGTGTATCTCAGGTGCAAGCAATAGGGGATATATTCCATGTAAATTAAAAAGCAGTAATAAAACTAATTATAACTTACTCTGCTTTTGACCACCACTCCGTAACAATTCTAACTAATTTTAGGATTAAAAATACTCATCCCTTCAAGACTTATCACTCCTACCTCCCTGCCTTAGTATACCACTGAGAACTTAAATCTTACAGCAGAAAAATAGTCTAAAACTTACTTGTCAATAAAATAGTCCAAGTGGATGAAAACTGTTACTTTGGCATGCCTTTATCCTTCCTCAAGGAAAAAAGATTCTGCTGTTAGTATGTAAGCCCCCAGTGATATTTGATAGTCCATATAGCAAATCAGGTATTGGTATTTATGTTTGCACCATAAAGCCTATTCTTACTGTATCTGTCATGAATTGCCACAGTAATGCTTCATAAGAAATCATTCCCAAACTTATACAAACAAAACCTTTATTTCTTACACACATGCTGGGTGGATGTCAGCCTATGAAAGCTGAGCCTGGGGTTGATTCTATACTGTTTCTTGGGGTCAGATCAGCTCCATTTGTTTCTCATCCTTCTTGGACCAGTAACTGAGATATATTCTTTTGGAAAAAGTCAGGAGCATGAAAGAGTAAATCCAGTTACATATATTTTAAGCCTTTGATCAGGTCATATCTGCTAACCTATTATTAAAGTAAGTCACCTAATGAAGTTCACAGGGCTCGGATATGCCTTTTGCCTGCAGTGGACCCATGACAAGGGTGTGAATGTAACAGGAAGGTTACATCAGAGGGGTGAAGAACTGAAACAAGAATACATATATACATATATACACACACACACACACACACACACACATATATGTATGTATATATACACAAAAGCAGTATGTTTTACTATATGTTTAACTAAGGTAGATTTCTTTAATGACTACAAAATACTTAAATATTTTTCTAGGCTAAATTTTTACCGATCATACTTTATGACATGGAGTTGTTTTTCTCTTATTGAGAATGCACCCAAGTTTGCTTTCCAAAGAAAATCTTGGCTCTATTGACAGGTGCTCTCTCAGCTTCCAACTGGAATGATGTGCTATCTGGCTTGTTAAGTTCAGTTTTCAGGAAAGGAAATGAGTTCTATCTTAAGCTCAACAAATCTTTAAAAGCATATGTTCTGCATTTTTAACTTATAGCTCAAAGTAGCTTCACTCCGGGTATTTGACAAGAGGAGTACTATTGAGGGCACTTCAACGCAGCACCTTTCAGAGTGCACTTTCTAAGGGACCGATAATCACAATGACGGCTCTAGTCAAAGAGATTTTAACCTTGAATCATATACCCAATGTATTTTTGGTTACACTTTATGGTTAGGTACTTAAACTTCCCAGAAATTCTGTTTTAAGATTTGGGGGAATGGGTCATAGTCTCATCAGAATTTCAAAGTGCTGTGTCACGCCCAAACATTTTATAAGCACCACTTTAAATTACTCAAAATTGAATCCTGGATTAATTGTCAGAGAATGGAAAAATTATATAATAAAATATTTGCTCTCCTTATAATTATTTTCATTAAATTATACTTTGGCATCATGTCATTCATTAAAAATATCAACATATAATGATACATTACATTTATCTTATATATGTGTGTGTTTGTGTTTCATATTCATTTCATCAAAACAGTACATGAGACTTGTTACTGGTTTTTGCTCTAAGTATTTACTGATAGTTTCAGTTATAATCTCATAAGTGGCCTCTCTGATTTTCTACCAGAGAATTTTTTTTCTCATCTCTGTATTATAAATAATTATACTTACCCCCTAAATGTCACATTTGTTTTTAAGCTCCTACATAATTTGAATATCATAGCTGATTGTTTTTTGCATTGTTATATTGATTGCTGGGAAACTTAGAGACAAATTTGTCTTTAGCAAAGTACAAACAGATAACATGACATTCTTTTTTTTAATATTAGTGTTGCCACATCTTTCTTTTCTACCTCATTTACCTATTGCTCAATTTTCTTACTTACTTTGAATTTATCTTTTAGGGTTTATTTCTTTGTAAGCTACCTAAATCCTTTGTAAAATAAAAGTGAAAGTAAACAAATCCAGTAGAATACTGAAGTGATTGGGTATTATAGTTGATAGCCTTGGGACCATAAAACTGAAGATGCTTTATTTTAATTTAACTATAAATATGCATATTTAAGCCAATCTTTTGATGTAGTACCAAAGCCTTTTTTTCAAGTGGCCCCTTGCACCACTCAAATGTAATGCTTTGGTTTCCTTAAAGTGTGATGAGAATTTAAAACGCTACCTGCAAAGAAATCTATGGGCTGAAATTGTTTCAAACTGTTCTTTCTATTTGTCTTTCCAAACCTCATTCAACAACAGTTTGACTTTGCTACATGCCTTTTATTGAGTCTTTCCAAAGTATTCAACTTTATTTTCATAGGAACCACTTTCTTCTTTGTACCACTGAATTGGTTTATGTATTTCAGTTACATAATTGCATAACGGGTTTAGACAGATGTGGAAATAAACACATCCTGAAGGAGAACCACTTATAGTTTTTAATACCTTGTAAGATTTATAGAATGTTTCTGAAATTCTACCATAGTGAGGAATTCTAAACAGGATGGAATTATCAGGAGAAAAATGTGAAAAATAAATTAGCTATTATAATATCCTTATTCATTAGGCTGTTTTATAGTGCAAATAATGGACCACAGTGTAGGTAAGTATTGAAGGAATCTGTTGAGTAGAAAAAGCAAGTTACAGAAAGGACCTACAATATGATTTATTTTGTAGAAAGTTCATTAGTAAGCAAGACTAATTATACATTGAGAGCTCAAACCACACATGTAAAGTTAAAAAGTTAAAGAAAAAAAGAAAAACCACAAGTTTTTAGACTGATGGTTCCTTCTGAGAAGAGAATATGATTAAAGAGGGATGCAAGGCGCTCTCCAATAATGTCTCTTTCTTGAGCTAGGAGGTGGTGTGCACATGTGTCTTTAGTTCTGTTTAAACATGATACTTCAAGAAGAGATTAGGGAAAGGGACTTGAAATACCTCTGATTGTTTTAAATATCCACATAATATATAAATGTATATATTGCATTAGATAGTGCCTGAATATT
Source organism: Solenodon paradoxus (assembly GCA_004363575.1). Lineage (NCBI taxonomy): Eukaryota > Metazoa > Chordata > Mammalia > Eulipotyphla > Solenodontidae > Solenodon > Solenodon paradoxus. Next base: position 466,541 of record RJWH01000887.1, read on the forward strand.
TAATTTAATTTTGCCATTGCAGTGATAAAAGCATTAAAAAAAATAGTAATTTTTACAAAAGTGATTGTTTTATTCATTTTATTTTTGATTATCACTCTATATGGTCATAATGTACTAAAAATAATTACTAACAACAATAAGTTAATTTTTTCAGTAGAAAATTAGCCATATTGGGGATATACAGACTACTGATGCCAGACAATAATCTGAAAGATATTTTTATCATAAAGGTCAAAATCTCTGCTAGTTTCTAAGTACTTTAGACTTTACCTGATTTAGAATCATTTATATTAGAAAGGGTAATGCACCCGAATCCCATTAACCTTGCTTGGCCCTTTAATCAGCGTTTTCCCTAGATAGACGTTTAGCTGTTCTTATACAACCTTTAGCGGTAGAAATTTAACTGTTTAGTCTTGCTAGTCTGATCCCCTGCTGTGTTGGTACTTGTGTGTTTACGTTTAGTATGCGTCTCTGATTCATATACTGTAAATATCAAATATATTTATTCTCAGAATATTTTGAGAAATGTTTTTTATACAATGTGACTAATGTGTTGTTATTTTATTAAAAATTATGGTTTTAAATCTAAAATTTGACAGAAGAGTCTTACACAGTCTTATCATTGAGTTGGTGTTAAGATTCTTCTTTAATCGGGTTAATGAAGGCTAATTTACACAAAATAACATTCACCCTTTCTAGGTGCAAGTTTTAGGAATTTGAGAAACAAATACAGGATACAACGATTGCTGCAATCAAGGTTAACATTCACTTCAAAAAGTTTCCCCCGACCACGTGTTCAGTGTCCCTCCCGCCACCTCTATGCTCCCCTCCAGCCTCTGGCAGCAGGCAACTAACTATTCCTTGTTCTCCGTGCTGTGCAGACCTGTAGGTCTGACCTCTGTTGTTTACATGATGCTTTTGAGATACATCCATGTTGTTGAATGTTTCCCTAGTTTTTTCCTTTTTATTGCCGAGTGGTAGTCCGTTATGACTGCCACGATTCACTAGCTGTCTTTGGGGTGTCTAGTTTATGACAATTATTAAAGCCTCTATAAACCACTTACAGGTTTTCATGTGGACATAAAGCATTTATTTTTCTTGTGCAAATGTCTAAGAATGAAATTGCTGGGTAAGTGTATGTGTAGCTTTATAAGAAACTGCCAAACTGTCTCCAGAAGTGGCTGTTTGAGTCTGAAGTGTCTGTCTAGAATCATATCGCTTCTGTGTAAAGAAATTCCTTTAACATTCTTTTGTAGCACAATCTGTTGACAGTGATTTCTGTGACCTGTTTTAGGGTCGTGGGAAGAGTCTGAAAAGGTATTTCGTTTTCATTTTTGAAAGATGATTTTACTCCATCTGTAAGTCTGGATTGACTTTTTTTTTTCCTTTTGCTACTTTAAACAGGTCTCTCCGTTGTCTGTGGCTTACATAGTTTTTACCCAAGAGGTTTGCTTGGTTGCTTCTCCTCGTTCCTTTGTATGAAAAGTGCTTTTTATCTGGTTTGTCTTCATGACTTTTCTCTCTGGTTTTCCGCAGCTTGTTATGTCTGGGAAGGTTTTGTTTTGGTTTTTGCTTGCTTTTACATGTGTCTTCTCATTTTTTATTACATGCCACTCATCTTGGTAGAACTGTAGAGGCTAAGCTAAATAGTATTTATGTCATTCTCATGGGAGATGGAGTCAATTTGTCAGAAGCTGGGCTGGGTCTGGATTTATTTGTTGCTATGGTTACTGTCAGTTTACCATAGCTTTCAGATTTCTCTGGCTGTGGTTGCTGTTGCCTTAGGCTGCCACCCAGACGCTGACCCAGACGCTGAGGGCTTTTCTTGGTGTCAGTGCTCCACCCTCAGCTTGCTGCCGTTCCCAGCCACCAAGTGTTCCTTGCATCTTGCGGCTCCCCAGAGGTGGACTGCAGCTGTTTGTGCCTTCGTACAGGCCTATTTGTGTGGGGAGTGGGCAGTCTGTTCTTTTGGTCAACTCCTGTCTTACGGAGCCCTTTGTGTCTGGGCCTCCACGAAAGGAGATGTGGAGCTTTTCATTGCTCCTGTCCCATTTTCCTCTGGCAGCTAAGCTGTTTTTCATCAGTGAGTGATTTTGAGCAGTTACCGGCTTCTCCCCTGGCATCTGGAAACCTCTGCTTGACATCTAAGGGAGGTCTTTAACCACACAGTTTCCTCCTTGCTCCTTCTTCGGAGTCAGAGAGATGTATTTTCTTCTGTCCTTACAGCCTTGATTGGTCTTTTCCCTGTGCTTCTTCCTAGTGTCTTAAGGTATCGCTTCATAGGTTTAGAGACTGTAACTAAAATTTTTTTAAAACCTAATTACACTAATGGGAGAATTTACAGATGCTCTTAAAGAGGGTTCTAGTCAGTGAATCTATTTTGGTGATAGTTGCTTAAAATAATGGAATTTTTAAAAGCTGGATTATAGGCCATTTTCTCTCCATTTTATATTTCATTTGCTGATTTTATTCCCGCTTTCTGCAACTATTTCACTAATCTTTATAAATAATTATGAGGAATTTTGCCTTTAAAATTACTCTTAAAACCATTTTAGCTCTTGGCATTATCCCTTTTTTATTTTTAATTTGTTACTGTTGCAAGATAGTGATAGTAACTGCATTCAATTTAAAATGGAGATGCTTGTGATTGCTACATTGTTGTTACAAGGGAAAGAAACTAATACCCAGTACTTGGGGCTGTAATACATGTTTCAGATTTCAAAACCCAAGATGAACAGTATAAATATTAATATAATTATCTGCTGTTGGCGTGATGGACATAGATGCCAGAAACCATTTTTTAAAAAACTCATTTTATTTGCAAGAACAAACTCTTCAGCCTTCGGTGAAATGATGATCAAGCAGGGCAAAAACTTTTCAAGTGCTTGTATAGCATGGTGGCTGTAATCGTGGACTCTGATAGCAGACTACTTGGGTTCTAAATAGTTTCACATCTTAGTAATTGTGAAACTTTGAATAGAAGCTTCATTATGCTTTGATTTTCTCATCTAAGTAGACAATACTAACAGTACCTATCTCTAAGATTTATTGTGAGAATGAGGATTTTTATATATAAAGAACTTGGAGCAGTTTCAGTACATAGAAAGTAATATATAAGTGTTTGCTGTTTGATAGAGTCTCATTATGAAAGTCATAAATAGATGTTGATAAGCTGAACCAGACCAAAAATGGAAAGGCAAGGGACTGGGAAAACTACTTAGGCAATTCTTCAGCCACAGACTATTCCAGACACTACATGAGGGAAGGGCAGAAGGAGTGAACCTTGTTACACTTGCTGGAATAGAAATCAGTTACATTTGCTCAGAGCCCATTTCTTGATCATACATGAAAATGCACGTGAGTAGTTGCGCCAGAGTTAAGACCATGGGGCAGGGGCAGAGGCAGAGGGGAGAGAGAAGGGGATACACCAAGCAGAGAATTGACCGGAATAGCAGACACTCACTTCTGGTTCCTTCATCCTGATCAGAACATTGATCATCAAGTTAGACTCACTAATAGATTCATACTCCAGGGAAGTTATGTGAATTGCAGCTAATTATTTAACCTCTGAATAAAATAGAGATGATGATAATAATAAAGCTTCTTACAGTTGTTACTGGAAATAATCCTTGTAAAGTGCTGTTAGCTCAGTTCCTTAAACATTGTAAGTGTTCTAGATGGTTACCATTTTCACCATCTCCCCCATCATCGATTGGTGTGTACAGTCCCAAACACCTGAATTGTGACCTCACACAACCTTTGCATCTATACTTTTTCTCATTCCTTGAGCTTCCAAAAGAAATAAGTGCACAGAGACCAAGACCAAATAGAGGTTCACACTGTATTACTATGAGGTTTTTGTCTTCCTACAGTAAACCCTAATGCAATCAGACTGGCCTACTTGTAGGACTAGACAATGGAGACTTGACTTGATCTTTCCCTCAGATTATGTACAAATACTGCTCTCCTTTGGAAAAATAGAGGTTTTAAAATGTTATCTTCTAAATAGTTTTATTTCTGATCTTTGCTTTTTTGTATATGTTGCACAAATTAGGACCTTCATATGGTGCTAAATACAAATGTTGATAGTGGATGTCCTTGTCTCATTTCTTTTCTTGGGGGATGTCTTAGTTAGCTTTGGCCACCTTAACAAAATACCACAGACTGGGTGCTTAAATCATGGAAATTTATTTTCTCGTGGTTTTGAAGGCTAGAAGTCCAAGGTGAAGGTGACAGCAGGGTTGGTTTCTGGTTAGAGCTCTCTTCTGGCTTATAGATGGTCACTCACACTGCCCTCACATAACAAGGACAAAATGAAAATAATTATGAAAAACTGATATAGTTTTAAGATGATCAAGCAGAGACCGAGTCCCCAGGATATATGGGTGCCAGTATCACTTAATATAATTTATGTTTATAAAAATCTTTGACTATAAAAATTTTAATAGAAATAAATTCCTTTCCTTTAGATTTCATAGGAAAGCAATTATGAGCAAGAAGCAGCATGTGAAATAGATTTTTCTGTTTGACTGCCTGGATTCAGATTTCAGTTTCTTCTATTACTAACTCTGTGACCTGGCAAAATCCCCAACCCAAGACTCAGTCTCTTCATCTGTAAATTAGGACCTATTTAATAGTACCTGTCTCCTGGGGCTTTTGAGAAAATTTAAGCAATTATCGCTGTGAAGTAATTGACACATAACCACCCCAGTGTATTGAGAAACACTATCATTATTTTGTTGTTGTGAAACTAAAAAATGCTTGAAAGTAATAAAAGTTAGGGCAGAAAAATACTCAGGACCCAAACTACTTGAAGGTAAAGAGAATACAAATAAAATAGTCTAGCAAGACATTTCTTTTAGCCTTATTCTGACTAAATTCCTTTAGTTAAAATATCTCAATTACATGTGAAAGCAGCCTCAAAATATAGTGTAAATTAAAATTATTACATATTTTGCCAATAGAATTGAGAACTAGTTTCATCACATTATAATAAATTGTAATGTCCATCTAAAAATAGAAAATTGTCATTAATTTTAATAAAGTTGTATGGTTCTCTTAGCTTTTTTTTGCATGTCAACTCTGTCTTTTAGAAAATGTTTACAGCCAATTTAACTGAATTTTTAAATAGGGGTCTGATGCAAATACTGAGTTACCAATATACATTTGTTAAACTGTCAAAAGATATAGTTCTTTCAGGAGAAATTGTTCCAAGAATCTGTTACTAAAGCATATCATTTAGGTGGTTAATGCTGAGTGTTTGAATAGAGGAGTTCTTTTGGAGACTGTGTTAAGTCCATTTGTTCTGTCACATAAAATAAGAATCCAAATGTTTAAAGACATTGTGCCCAAAGATGCAGAGAGACTACTGCTATTAAGAAGTCTTTTGATTTCTTTGGAACCTTTCAGGTACATTTTTACTTTTGAAGAAGTAAGTGGTTCAAAGGAAAATGAAAATTTTTCAAAAACAACTTAAAACATTGCAGTTTTTAAAATTTTGTTCCATCAACAATTTATCAACATAATGCTATCTTCTGTTAGTTTAAATTTCTGAAATAATTAGTTGTTGCTAGATATGTTTCTCATAATGACTATTTCTTTGTATTAAGGTTCAGAGGTCCAAAGACATGACATTCTTTGGATAGCCATGGCAGGGACGCATCAGATATGGGCACTCCTGCTGGACTGTGGCAGACTACCTAAGAAAAAGTACGTGACAGCATCTCTGTGGGGTAATGTGTACCACTTGGAGTTCACAGAATTCCCTTTCCACAAACCCCAGGTGTCCCTGCAGCGGGACAGTTACTGGGCCATGCTGTAATTATTCCCATCCCAACCGACCCATTCTCGGCGGCTTCACTCGCAGAGCTTCCCTGGGGAGCACGCCTTTGCCACCCAGGCTGATGGAGCAGCCGCCATCTGGAGCTTTTCCAGTCATCCTGGCAGAAAGGGAAAAATGCTGAGCTGCTCGTGGCTCTTCAAACGTCTCCTCAGAAGTGACACACATCACTTCTGTGTAAATGTCATCTGGCGCATGGCCACTTAGCTCCAAGGATCCTGGAAGAGCTATCCCACCGAACAGTTGGAAGAACTGGAAATACTTGGTGGCGCTCATCTTCTAACTTGCTGTTCAGCTCTCCCCAGGCATTAGTTCAGTAACTGAATATTGTACAGCAGAATATTGAATAGCTCAGATTTTGGAGTCAGGCCTGAGATCGAATCCTGGCTCTTCTGCTGCTTCTCTCTTTGAGGCTAGGAGAGTCATTTTGACTCTCTAGCCTCAAGAATGACATGTATGAAGAGCTCAGCCTCACCCCAGCAGATACAGAAATTGTAGGTAACCTTACTGCCATCGTTTGGGATCTAAAGATGAAAAGTTTCTCTTCAAAGTGTAGAACCTTTCCTCTGCCTCAGATCCCAGGTAGAACTGACCATCTACTCTGCCCGCGTTTCACTCCATCTGTAGTTACGTCACTGTAGTGAGAAGCTCATTCTCTCCCTTTCTCCTGCACTCCTTTCCTTCTCTCTTTTCTCTCTTCCCCTCATCTTCCTTCTCCACACCCTCTCTACCTCATACTTCATTCTCCCTCTGCTTTTGATTGTACTTTTGTGTATATAACTATTTCCTCCTAGTAGACTGCCTTTTAAAGGACCTTTACTCATTCATTTTTGTGTCTCCTGTACCTAGCATAGTATCTGGGACTTAATAGGAGCTCAGTAAGGGTTTAGAGAATAAATGAGGGAGAGAAAGTCAGACTGTAAAGATTCGATTTACTACAGACAATGCCAAACATCTCAGTTACTTTCATCAGCACAACAAAACCTTTGTATTATAGATAATCCAAAATTTCAGCTATTCCAAATAGTGTGTAATATTGCTTTGTATGATGTGTTAATCATTCGTCTAACAAATATTACATATGCCGTATACTAGGCACTAGAGATGAAATAATATGCTTGCTATATTAAGAAGAAGATGAAAAGATATGGTAGCTATCCTCCACAGACTTACAGAGGCAGACTCAGATCAGAAACAAAAGAATAGTTGGGAAGTGCAGATGCTCTGTGTAAAAGATCACTGAACTAGTCCTTTAAATTGAAATTGTTCTTCGGTACACCCAGGTGGAGGTCAGTCGCCTCCAAAGGATTCAGGCACGTGCCCCTGGGTTCAAGTCCTGGTTCTGTGGGGGAAAATAACCAGTGCGAACAATTAAAATGGAAATAAAATAAAATGCTTCTTCCTCCTCTCTCTTCTTGCTTGTCCGCCTACTCACCTTCATTCCTGCCTGCACCTTTCCTTAAAAAAAAAAAAAAAGAAGAAGAAAGAAATCGTTCTTCACAATTAAAATGACCATTTTTAGAAAGGAAAAAAAGAAAAACAAAAACTCTGACTTTAAAATTCTAACCTTGTCAGGGATTTTTTTTATCTGACCATTGAGAATAGTTTGTTTTCTGTATATCAAAAAAAAAAAAAGGTAGGTTTCTGCACAGTGAATAAATATGTTTAGTGACTGGAAAAACTACAGTGAAAGCTGATTTACACCATTCATCAGGCCAAGACCCTAGATTTTTTAAGAATGCTTATTACCAATGATTTCATTATTGACATTCGTTTATTTGTTTAACTAAGTTAGACACACTATATCAGTGTTGACTCCACCTATGAACTTGTCTTTTTAGTGATTTAAAAAAAGGAACCTGCCTTCGGTTTGCTGGGAGTGGAAATGAAGAGAACCGAAATAATGCATATCCTCACAAGGCAGGTTTTGCCCAACCTTCAGGTCTGTCTCTGGCCTCTGAAGATCCCTGGAACTGTCTGTTTGTAGCAGATAGTGAGAGCAGTTCGGTGAGAACCATCTCCCTGAAAGACGGAGCAGTGAAGCACCTCGTAGGAGGAGAGAGAGACCCCATGGTAATGAAAATGTTGGTTGGTGTGCCTAACACTTTGCACTCTTGAACTTTCCTGAATTTTAAGCACTAATTCAATTTAGCAGAGAGCCCTTGACCTGTCCTAAGTTCAAGTGGAAGAAAATAGGAGTATGAAGAATCCCGAGTAAATAAACTGACTTTACTTAATTATTTTCAAAGATGAAGACTTGAAGGAGAAAATGATGATTACTGAAAGAGAAAAATGTAAATCAGATATTGAGTGTGGGGTAGAAAGAGCACTAGATTAGCAGACTTGACCTGTTCCTGACAGATGTGTGATTATCGTAACTAAAACTACTAAACCCCTCAATACGGGTTCAAAATTCTTTTTTTCTTCTCTGAATCAAATGTCCAACCCTATTTGTATGAATTCAGGCCTTTTCCCTTAGGACCTTTAAGTAGCATATACAATCATCTTCATTTTCGCTTTGTACCCTAAAAAGGCACTGTCAGAATTTTAATATGTACTGTTTCTTTCTTTTTGAAAAAATGAAAGAATTTATTTGCTTTTGGTGATGTCGATGGAGTAGGAATCAGTGCAAAGCTTCAGCACCCCCTTGGAGTGACTTGGGATAAGAAAAGGAATTTACTTTATGTGGCAGACTCTTACAATCACAAGGTGAGTCTTGACAGAATGACATAATACTCTGATTTTCATTTGTGGTATTTCAAATGCTAAAAGATCTGAGAGCCTCCTACAGCTGCCACTCTAAAATAGAGAGAGGAATAGCAGGCTTTGACAACTGTGTATAAGCCTGCTCTGTTCCTCTCATGATTCCTTCTTTGCAAAGAGAACATGATGATGCTCTGAGCTGGGCAGAGGACAAACCAAATCACCAATGACTAGGGACAAAGATTGTGGATTGTAACCTGTCAATGCTGCTTAGTAAAACATTTAGTAAATGGGAAGGAAGGTAGGTGGGAAATTAATATGTCAACTAACAAATGAACATTTTTGAGCTGTTGTAATGCCTATGAGTAAATCATTTCGTTTTCAGCAGCATTTCCATTTTTATCTCTTTTGCACAAAATAAATGTGAATGCTTCGAGATAAGAGCACATAAATTAAATTGAGGCACAGTCAGAATCATTGCGCTTAATAACGTAAGTAGCAAATACTCAGCTAATGTTAGATGCCCTTGAGAGTCAATTCACCTGTGTCCCACTGTAAAGAAAAAGAATAAACTTTAAAAGTTTCTCAACTTCACAAATATTTTATTGAAGACTGCTTCTATAAGTCAAAATGTAACAGGAAGATTTCTTTTTTTTGAACATTTAGTTGTTCATCTTGGTTGTTCCCCTGGTCCCGGGTCCTGAACTTGGGTCCAGCCCAGTGGCCTCGTCTACTAGGCCACCAGGGCGCACAGCAGCATGAAGATGTTACATCATCTTTAGCTCTTACGATATCTCCTTAGACTGGAAATTATGCATTTGACTTATCAAGAAAATATAAAGATATGCATATTTTTTCTAGATTTATTAATAATATACATATGGCAATCAAAACTCTAGCTTGCTTGATACTATACTTTTGTATACTACAGATATGAAGTTGATCTTCAAATATATAAAATTATGTTCTTTCCTCTTCAGATTAAAGTTGTGGATCCAAAAACCAAGAACTGTACTACAGTAGCAGGAACTGGAGATGCAAGCACTGTTAGCAGTTCCAGTTTTATAGAGTCGACTTTTAATGAGCCGGGGGGCTTGTGTATTGGCGAGAATGGTCAGTTATTATATGTAGCTGACACCAATAATCATCAAATTAAAGTGATGGATTTAGAAACAAAAATAGTATCTGTGGTAAGTAATCTTAAAGTGCAAGTTAAAGGGTATCATTTTAAGAACGATGCTAAGATCCCCATAGTATGCAGAGGCGCTTTGGTTAGACCATCATCTCCATGTGAAAGTGCAGCAGGTAGGACAGTTGTAAGTGACCACCTGTTTCAAAGATACCTCATCTTTCAAATAAAAATCTTCACTCGTGCCAGGTTTAAGGTACAGGAAGCTAGAGAGAATTTGATGAACTTTCAGGAAAAAGACTCACATCTGTTTTTAAATGCGCTGATGCACACTACACACACATACTGTGTGGGTTGGATTGTTTTTTTTAATGAGCCTTAGATTAATGTGCAGTCTTTGTTTCTAGTTGTGAATTCATTACCAAATAATCTTCAGAAAGAAGCTCTAGAAGCCACGTTTCTCAAGATTTTGATAAGATGGGAAGAAACTTTAGCATGTTTTAATTAGTTTTTGAAGATATAAACATAGTCTCTAATAGAATTTTTAATTACCTCTTGATGTATTACATTTGCCTGAAAAAAAAATGCAAGAGTTCTTTTTCCTAAAATTCTAGAAATTTTAAAGGTCTGTTTTAAAATAACACAGGTTTTCACCATAAGGTAACTCTCATTTCTTTTGATATAGATCTCTGCTATAAGATGAGTGACATCTTCTAGTTGGCAATGAGAAGAGAATATATAGTATACCCTACTATATTTAAATTGATAACATTTCACTTTAATTTCCTACCATCTATAAACATTATTAGACAATTAATTCTTTTTCATTCCTAAGTGTTGGTACTCTTCTTGCCACTATTGAAATACTTTCCTGAGCCCACAAAATAATTATGAGGATATCTAAGCAAATATATTCTAAATCAGACTAGAATGGCATTTAAGTTTCATTGACATAGAATCTCATTTTTCTACTGAAGTCTACAAAGCAACTCTCACGTTACAATTACTAAAGTACTTATGCTTTAATAAACAGATTTTCTTATTTCCTAGCTCCCAGTCTTCAAGCCTGAAGATGCTGTGGTAGATGGCCCGTTACGAGTAGAAAAACAGAAGACATTACCCAAACTGCCTAAATCTGCTCCGCGCATTATGCTGTCCCCAGTGACTGCAGCTTCAGGCCAGACTCTTCAGTTCAAACTGCGATTAGACCTCCCATCAGGAACAAAGCTAACTGAGGGAGTGCCGAGCTGCTGGTTTCTAACAGCTGAAGGTATGGGAATAATCTCACAAATGCAAATATTCTCTCAATTCTTACTATTTATTCTAGAACTTTTTATTATGTGATATTTTTGCTCTATGACTGGGTATTATTTTAAGGAAGTTATGCAAAAAAATATTCAGATCTAACTCTAGCAGTTTTCGTTACTTTGAGATTCATTCCTTCCCTTTATCAAAGAATGGTGTAACTCACCAGAGTTACTCAATTATAATTTTCTCAGTTTTCTACTAGACAGGACCAGCGAAACTGCTACAGTTTCAGAATGATAGGTCCTTGACTCTTGGAACTGAAAGGCACTGAAAGACACCATCCATTCTAAATGCTTTATTTTGTAAATGAGTAGACAGTTGCTCAAGGAGATAAAATGATTTACTTAAGGGCATATATATTAATATTTATTGAGGTAACTTTGATTTACAAGTTAATATAAGCCCATATGTACAAGTTCATGATTCATCAAATACGTAACACACCACACCCAACACTAAACTACCCAAAGTCCTTCTCTACTAGCCATTGAACCCCACCACCACTTGCTCCCACTGCCCCCACCCCCCACTGGTAACTTCATTTCTTTGGTTAATGTCTTAAGAGTTGGTTTTCTTTTTGTCTGTTCCTTTGCTTTGTTTCTTCATATTCCACTTGAGTGAGATTATCTGGTATTTGTTTTTCTCCTAACCTATTTCACTTAGCATAGTCCTTTCTAGTTCTATCCATGTTGTTGCAAATGACAGAATTTCATCCCTTTTTTGGTCTATGTGTTGTGTGTGTGTGTTTGGGACCTCTTTATCCATTCATCTGATGATAGGCTCTTTTTTTCCAATTCTTGGCTGTTGTAAGTAATGTTGCAATAAACATGGGGTTACATATATTTCTATAAATTAGTGTTTTTGTGCTTTTTGGGTAAATACCCAGAAGTGGGAAGCCTGGTTCTTATGGGTTTCCATTCTCAGTTTTTTGAGGAATCTTCCATACTGCTTTCCATAAAGATACACCAATTTACACTCCCACCAACAGTATAAAAGGGCTCCCTTTTCTCTGTATCCTCACCAACATTTATTGTTTCCAGTCTTTTAGAGAATAGCCAGTCTCACAGCTGTGATGTGGCTTGTCATTGTTTTGATGTACATTCTGATAACAAGTGAGGAGAAGCATCTTTTCATGCGATTGTTGACCATCTTTGTCTCTCTGGAGAAATGTCTGTTTGATTCTTCTGCCTATGTTTAATTGGGTTATTTTCTGTCATTGATTTTTATGAGTTCTTACATATTTTGGATATTAATCCCTTGTTAGATGTAAGATATGGAAATATATTCTTCCAGTCAGTAGAATTATTTTGGGTTTGGTGATAGTTTCTTTCTCTGTGCAGAAGCTTTTCTTTCGATGGAGCCCCATTGGTTTATTTTGGGTTGTTTCTTCCCTTGCTGTAGGAGTTGAGTCCCAGAGATCTAAGACCAGTGTCGTGGAACATATTGCCTGTGTTTTCTTCTAAGTATTTTATGGCTTCTAGTCTTAGATCCAAGTCTCTAATCCATTTTAAATTCATTTTTGTATATGATTTACAGTGCTCTAGATTCATTGTTACACGTGACTAGTTTTCCCAGCACCATTTATTGAAAAGACTTTTCCTTTCGCCAATGTAGGTTCTTAGCTCCTTTTTCATCAGTTAGGTGACCGTGTATGTGTGAGTGTGTTTCTGACGACTCAGTTCTGCTCCACTGATGAGTGTCTCTGTTTATTCCTGCACCACATAGTTTGAGCGCTGTCATTTTGTTGATGCGGCTCATGCTCTGGGCGTGTGATACTTCCGCCTTTCTTCTTTTTTTGTGAGTGCTTTGGCTCTTCATGGTCTTCCGTGAGTCTATCTACATTTTTAAATGTTTTGTTCTATTTCCTTCAAAGATACCAGAGGAATTTTGATGGGAATTGCATTAAATCTGCATATTGCTTTAGGTAAGATGGGCATTTTAACAATGTTAATTCTTCCAAACCATGAGAACAGGGTATCTTTCGTTTCTTTTAACAAAATAAAGTTTTCATTGTAAAGGTCTCTAACCTCCTTTATTAAGTATATTCCAAGATATTATTTTTGTTTTTTGTGTAAATGAGATAGTTTTCAGAATTTCATTGTCTTCTATCATTGTTTGTATATAAAAATGCAACAGATTTTTGTGTATTAATTTTGTAGCCTACCACTTTACTATACTCATTAATTCTAGCAGTTTTCTGGTGGAGTCTTTTGGGTTTTCTACATATATTATCATGTCATCTGCAAATAGTGTTAGTTTACTTCTCCTCTTTGCATTCCATTTATTTCTTCTTCTTGCCTAATTGTTCTGGCTAGGACTGCAATACAATGTTAAATAGCCTGATGCAAGTGGACAGCCTTGTCTCGTTCTTAGTCACGGAGGAAACCATTTCAGGTTTTCATCATTGATGTTGGCTGTGGGCTCATATGTGGCCTTCACTATGTTATGTTCCTTCACTGAATTTTATGTAGTCTTTATCATAAATGGGTGCTGAATTCAAGGGTATATATTGACTTAGATCAAAAGATGGAATTTAAACACAGTTTTGCTAGTTCTTGATTCAGTCTTTTTCATTATGCTACTCCATCTCAAACTATCTCTGGGGTTCTGTTAGCCCTAAATATTAAATTAATATTTTTTAAAAGACAAAATCCAAAGCAATCAATTATGCATCTGGATGTTATAAAGGTTTTTAAACCTTACTCTCATCTTCTTTACCTAACCTCATGATGATTTGTGGGCCAGCACCTGTCCATATACTCTGTATGGCACTGTTCCAGGTCACTGCTGCAGAAAGACACCAAGAGGAAGAGGAGGAACAGCAAAAATGGCTGAAGAGCGAGTGGCGCAATGTAGGAGCAAAATCAAGAGAGTATAGTGTCTGGAGTCCGAAGTTTTAAGTAGGAGAGTGATTATTTGTGTCAAGTGTTATTGACAGATCAGGTAGGAAAAGGACTAAAAATTGATCATTGAGTTGATAGTAAATTGGTGTTCTCAGCCAGGTAACCTCCAGAGAAAATCTAGAACAGTGCCACTCAGAATATAGAGCCATTTCAAAGTAATAGAGGAAATGTCTGATTGGAGCAGGTTAACAAAGACAGGAGCGGAACTAAAGAAAGCAAATATAGACAACTCAGGAGTTTAGCTAAAAAGACAAAATAAGAACAGTTGCTGAAAAGGGAAAATGGGGTTAGAGAACAGTATGTTTATTATATGGTAGCAGATGTCCAGCAGATAAAAGAATTGATGAATGCAGTCTGGTGGCTGTCCTTTAAGACGGGCGAGGGGATGGGGGCTAGTACCGAGTTTTGCTAGGGAAGTAGACATTTTCAGAGTGAGCAAAGACGGTCTGGAGGTCTGGACAGCTCTCCGTAGAGGGAGGTGCTTGTGGAGGCCCTCTCAGAGCGGTTTTGTTAGTAAAATAGGAAGCAAGGCCATCAGCCAAGAGAGGCGAGTGGGGGGCGAATGAGATTTTACAGATTCGAAGAGAAAGAAAACATCAGAAAAGTGACTGGAGGGAAATAAAACGATTGCTGAGCAGTCTGGAGGCTCCACTTGATGCTCATTGCCACGAATCTGAAGTCAGTAGCCCACGTGAGACTTTCTCTCCAGGCAAGTTTAGCCACTAGCGTGTAGATAGATTTTAACTGAGTTGTATTAATTAGCAGGTTTGCTCCAAAGACCCGATGATGGTCCATCAACTAGGTCTCCCGAGTTCTGATTCAGTATTAATTTTGCTTACCTCTGTATCTCCTATAATATAAGGATATAAACCTCAGATTCATTCTAAAGAATGTGTTCTAAAGAATTAATAATCGAAAGATTTTCCCCGAGCATGATAATTCAAAAAGAAAATATATGCTTGCTTTTAACTGAAGTCACTTGATATAAGTTCTTTCTAATTAAGTTATTTGGTTGTCTTATTTATTATCTTTTACTTTTCCAGATGACACTTGTCAAATGTTTTAGAGCTTTTAGTTGCTGTTCTTTTATTTTAAGGTTTGATTGATTACTTAGTAAGCCTGAAGCTGCATTTTCTTTAGAAATGTCAGAGGTAGAATGTGAGTCCCATTAATTGCTTACTACAAAAAAATGGATATCAAAACTGTATCTTAAAAGTATGCCATACAAGAAGAAGAATAAAATATTGTGAGGGGATATTATTGAATACAAATGAATTCTTATGATCAGAATCTAGGCAGAGCCTTTGTCCTCAATAATTTGTCATCTTTTAATCTAGGAACACTTGGCAGTTTGTGTCTATTCTCAAAATAGTAACTAATTATATAAAGGTTTGAATATATTTGAATCACAGTGTGAACTAGTTCCTTATTTCATTAATTTATAATAAGGAAATCAGTATGCTGTTTACCCTACAGCAGTTTAAGACACTGTCTCTGATAGAACAGACAGTGAATTTTATTTGTGGTCCAGAACTAAACTGTGACTTGTCTCCAGTGATCTTCCTGTGTCCTACCTAGTCGCCACACGCTTTCACGTGTGCGCACTCAATCTGGCATTTCCTCCCCAGCTCCTCCTCCCTCATGCCGTCTCACATACTTTTCTTTTGCGCATTACCCAGACTCAGGCTTTACGCCTTCTGACCACTCAGTAATCCAAACCAAGAGAGCAGGAGCTTGGTAGACAAGCTGGGAGGAACAGCTTGGTTAAAGTTCGAGGGGATGGCGCTGGAATGACTGACTGAGTCTGTGGGGAACTTGCCCCAACTCACTCCCTACCAGGGAGAGGGCTTGGCCGTGCAGTTCTGGGACATTGGGGGCTAGCTTCGTGGACAGAAGAGTGCTCCAACCCTGGCTATTCCCTAGAGCTCTGCAGGTTCAGAGCAAGTCCTGGACTGCCAGCTGAACCCTTGTGTCTGCCTGTTGTGTCCATTCGCCAGAAGCACTGCGTCCCTTACAGAGCTCTGTTCATTTAAGTTTCCTGTGTAATTAAAGAGGAGTGTATTGATTTTTAAAGTAAGAGATTGACAGATTAGCATATTTAGCTGTGAAACACAACTATTACTATTAAGTCATAAGACACAGTATTAAAGTCAAGTCGCCTATAGGAAAAACTTCTTAGCTGTTTCATTTACTTGCCTGAGATATTGGCTCTGTTTTTATTGTATAGGGGAAAACTTTCAGGCAAAAATCCTAATACTTAAAGTTTTTGAAAATTATTTTATAGGGTAGATCTGAACATCTATGGTTAAAGTAAATTTTTTCCTTTTTGGTCAGTTAGAGACAAAAATACTTATTTTAAACTAAAGTGTGGTCTTTGTAATCTTCAAGTGGTCAGCATATGTAAAAAGAAAGGAAACATGCAAACAACATGGCATGTAATTTCACAATTCCTAGTGTGATATATCTGAAAAATATCTGGAAGAACATTTTCTGTGTTCTACTTCTAGAAATGGACAGTGAAAGAGCACAATTTATTTTTCTGTTTTGATTTTAAATATGAGAAAGTCCCCACTAATCTGCTATCTAACAAAGTCAAACATGAAATAAAACCCGCTTCCTCAGTCTAGAAAGAAGCAAAGATGTATAAAGAGAATTTTTTGAAAATTCTTTAAAAGTTCTGCATTTAGCTCTTTAGATGCTCACCTTTCACTTTCTCCTTACTCTTACTTGACATTTTTCCCAAATTTAATTTTTCAATCAACAGAATATTAGAAGCAATAAACTAAAGGAGAGATAGAGAGATCAATAGAGGCAGATGCTCTGAGTCTGTTGACTCATCTGGAGGTCATAGGAAGGAGACAGGAAAGTTATAAAAGACACTGAATTTCATCACTGTCCAGTTGTTTAAATGGACCCAAGTCATGAATCAGTGATTATGTTCATTGTAACTCAAGACTTCAGGCAAGCATGTCCTCTAAAACTGCACATTAGGTAAGTGCTGCCTCAATATGACATGTGTGTTCCCTCTGAGAATGTATGTGTTTTAAGAATTAAACAATAGAAGGTTTAAAGATTTTTTTAAAAAAGGCAAGGCGCAGGTAGGAATGAAGGTGAGCAGGCAGGAAGAGAGAGGAGGAAGAAGCACTTCACTTATATTTTATTTACTTGTTCACATTATGTTGTTCCACCTGCACCTGGGTCTTGAACCCGGGACCCTGGGATTCATGTGGGACTGCTTCCGGGTATAATAGTCCACTAGGGTCACCAAAGTGCGCCCTAAAGATTTAAATCTAGGAAGAGTTTTATGTATTAAAATGAGGTAGATAAAATCTTAGTTTTTACATTGCTTTGAGCTTATGGGAATGATATGTAATGTTTCTTGTTTCTATTAAAAAATCACTATTTTTAAATTACTTTTGGCTATTTAATAATTCACTGTTGTCTTTACTTGAAAGTCATTGCAGAGTTGTTCATACATTTGTATTCCCCAGATAGTTTATTTTATAGTTTTCAGTTGTTTCCTGAACATTTAAGTGGTAAAAATGATTATTTTCTGAAATGTCCAATATTTATTTCTACAACTTAATAGATTTCATTTCTGATTTCAGTGATTAAGGATCTATAACCATACTCACAGTAGTCTACTTGATTTCAGTAGAAATAAACTTGTATTTTATTCTGCAGCATTCAAGCAAAGGAAGAATTTTTAATAATCTGGTAGTAAGAAATCATTTAACTGGGAACTTCCTGTGGGTGGTTATTATATTGTATTTATGTTTCTGTCCTTCACACAAGTACAATGCCGGGCACTTAGAGGCTTTCAGTAAATGTGTGTTGGTTGAATGAAGTTAGTCTTCATAAGGTTAGTATAATTTCCTACTGACATTCTTATACAATAGCAATAATTTACTTTTTTTATTTTCTAGGTAATGAATGGCTTCTTCAAGGAAGGATGCCATCTGGAGAAATAGAGAGCATTTCGAATCAACCAACAATCTCACTGCAGATTCCTGGAGATTGCTTATCACTCGAAGCCGTTGTATCTGTCAGCATATTTCTTTATTACTGTAGCACAGACAGCAGTGCCTGTATGATGAAGGGGATTTTGTTCAGTCAGCCTTTACAAATAACTGATACAAAACAAGGTTGCAGAGCTCCAGTAGAGCTCAGGTATGCGTTTTAGCAGGCTAGCTAGCAACCACTCACTCGCCATAACTGCTTCTCCTCCATCCTCATCATCACTGTAACTTTGAAAAGAATTTCACTTCTGCCTTTGGATACCAAGAAATGCATCGCTTAGTTCTAGCAACTAATGCTAAAGTAAAGCTATGCTCCTCATTTTCTTATTTATTATACAAAAAATTCCTTCATTTTGGCTGTGTGTCTAAGCTAAGTCATTGACCATTATTTTAACCACGATACTGTAATCTGTGCTGCTGTTTGGCACAAGGCTTCAGTCCACACTATAATACAGAATATTATCATGAGAAGAATTTACAGTGAATACTGATAATAATAATGATACCAAATATTTTAACTAACTTTTTCAGTCTTTATTCATAGCAAGCAGCACATGTGAATATGTAAGTTTCATAACTTTAAACAGAACCTAAGATCCAGTTCATGTGTGATATAAGGATCTGTTTAAAGTCACAAAAGTCTGTTCATCACAGTAGAGGCTTAAAAAATACTTGAGTGATAAATATATTGAAAAGAGACGTTCAGTCTATTTTTATTATAAATTATTTGCTCTCTCAACCATTACTGATGCCTTATAACTCCATACAGAAAAAATTGGAGACAGGAGTCTCTAAGGACACACGGACTCAACCTTTAACTCTTTCTGAGTGAGCAGCTTACAGGCAATGAATGCGTCTCCAGCACGTGATAACTTTCAAGGAGAAAGGAACTTAGGGACACATTACATCTGATACTATTTAATGGTAAAGAATTGCGATAGCTAAATGTGATGTAAATGGGTCTGTGTGTTGTCTTAGAAATGTGCACTTCACTTATAAGCATTAAATGCAGATTTGTTGGGTTTTGGCATTATGGATTCCCATATTAATAATTTATAATCATTTTTGTTTTTAAAAATCACTTCTAAGCCTTCAAAGTGAAAATTTCAATATGAAGTACTTTTATGCTATTAATAGGTAAAATTTATCCTAACATATTGTTCTTTATAAAGTATTGTAACTGAAACATACAATTATTTGATAACAATGTTTGAGGGTCTTTTTAACCCAAAAGAGTCACTAGAAGATACTGAACAAATTTTTGTTGCTATCATAACTTTTTTAATTTCTTTTTCATTATAGTAATTATTCTACACATTAAAATAATTTCCTGTTTATTGGTTCCCCATTTCTTAGCTATATTTCAACACACCATGCCCTCCACCAAATTACCAAGCATTCTTCCCCATTATCCAGTGGTCTCCACCACCATTTGCCTCTGCCTGCCCATTCCCTTTCTGTAACCTCAGTTCTGTTGCAAATGTTTCAGTGTTGGTTATGTTTCATCTGTTCCTTTATTTTGTCTCTTCATATTCCACCTATGAGTGAGCTCATCTGGTATACAGTGATCCCTCACCTATCGCGAGAGTTAACGTTCCAGAGACCCCCGCGACAGGTGAAAATCCACAAAGTAGTGATGTTATAATTTATTTTATTGTTTATATATACTTTAAGGTTTTATAAACCCTTCCTACTCTCCTATAAACTCTTCCCACACTCTTATTAACCTTATTAACACTCTTAGAAACACTTTCTTATAAACCTCTCTTATGAACCTACGTAATCTTAACAACATATAAAGTTCTGTGTGGGTGCTCGCTACCGAAGTATACGTGTACTGCAGAATCTGCGATGTAGTGAAAATTCCGCGACACAGGATTAGATCTGTTTTTTAAAAAACCCGCGATACAGTGACGCCGCAATAAGCGAACCCTGATATAGCGAGGGACGGCTCTATATCGTTCTTCTTTTGACTTGTTTCACTTAGCATAACCCTCTCTAGTTCCATGCATGTTAATTCAAATGACAGGGTTTCGTCTCTTCTAAGGGCTGTGTAGTATTTCATTGTATACACGCACCACATCTTCATCGGTTCATCTGATGTTGGGCACGTGGGTAATTTCTGGTTCTTAGCTCTTGTGAATAGGGCTGCAATAAACACGGGGATGCCTACACCTCTGCGGATGGTGCTTTTGTATCTTTCGGGTAGATGCCCAGATGAGGAATGGAGGGAAAATACGGGATTTCCATCTTCAGCTTTTGGAGGAATCTCCAAACTGTTCTCCACAGGGGTTGTACCAATTTGCCCTCCCAGCAACTGCAAAAGTGTGCCCTTTTCTCCACATCCTTGCCAGCATGTGTTGGATACTTGCCAGCAGACTTATGGATACTAACCAGCCTTTCAGGTGTAAGGTGATATCTCCTTTTTTGAGATATCTGCATTTCCCTCATAGTCAGCGAGTAGGAACATAATTTCATGTGCCTTTTCACCATCTGTATATCCTCTCCAGAAAAGTGTCTCCAATTTCTCCTTCCATTTTTTTTTTTATTGGATTGCCTGTTCTTCTGTTGTTGAATCTTATGAGTTCTTTGTGTTTTAGATATGAAGTCTTTGTCAGAAATATCGAATGCAAATATCATCTCCCAGTTAGTAGGTTTCCTTTTGTTTTTGATGATATTTTCTTTTTTGTTGTTGTGAAGAAGCTCTTTAGTTTGATGTAGTCGTAGTTGTTTATTTTTTTTGTTTCCCATGATGGTGGAGTTGTGTCCCCAAAGGCATCTCATGATGTTATAGAAAGTCTGTCCTTTATTGTCTTCTAAGAGCTTTATGGTTTCTGGTCTTATGTCCAAGTCTCTAATCCATTTTGAGTGAACTTTTGTGAATGGTGTTAGAAAGTAGTCTAGCTTCATTCTTTTGCATGTGGCTGTCCAGTTTTCCCAACACCATTTGTTGAAGAGACTTTCCCTTTTTCATCGAATGCTTTGGCTCCTTTGTCGTAGATTAACTGACTGTATGTGAGTGGGTCCATTTCTTGTGATTCATTTCTATTCCTCTGAGCTGTGCCTCTTATTATTCCAGTACCAGAGTGTTTTGATCACTATAGCTTTGTAATATAGTTCAAAGTGTAGAAGTGTAATCCCTCCAGATTTTTTTTTTCTAGATTGCTCTTGCTGTTTGGGGTCTTTTGTTGTTCCATACAAATTTTAAGATTTTTGTTCTATTTCCTGGAAATAAGCCTATGGGATTCTAATCGGGATTGCATTAAACGTATATATTGCTTTGGTTGAGACGACCATTTTAATGGTATTGATTCTTCCCAGCCACGAGCAGGGGATGCCTTTCCAATTCTTCGTGTCCTCTATTGCTTTTAAGACTTGTAGTTTTCATTGTATAGATCTTTTACTTCCTTTGTTAAGTATATGCCCAGGTATTTCATTTGTTTACTTCTATTTTAAATGGTGTGATTTTTGTGATTTCATTTTCTTCTGGCGTGTCGTTTGCATATAAAAATGCAAACATTTTTGTGCATTGATTTTGTAGCCACCACTTTAATGTATTCAGTGATGAGTTCTAGAAGTTTTTTGATAAGTTTTTGGGTTTTCCAACATATATAACCACGTCATCTGCAAATAATGAGAGTTTTACTTCCTCCTTTCCAATTTGGATTCCTTTTATTTCCTTTTCTTGCCTAATTACTCTGGCTAAGACCTCCAGTACAATATTAAATAACAGTGGTGAGAGTGGACAACTTTGCCTTGTTCCTGACCTAAGAGAAAATGCTTTCAATTTTTCACCATTGACTGTGATGTTGGCTGTGGGTTTTTCATATATGGTCTTTATTAAGTTGAGGTATGACCCTTCTATTCCCATTTTGTGGAGAGTTTTTATCATAAATAGGTGTTGGATCTTGTCGAAAGCTTTCTCTGCATCTATTGATAAGATATGATTTTTCTCTTTGCTCTTGTTGATACAGTGTATGACATTAATAGATTGCCTATGTTGAACCATCCTTACATCTCTGGGATGAATCCCAGTTGATCATGATGGATGATCTTTTTGATGCGTTGTTGAATTTGGTTTGCTAATATTTCATTGAGAATTTTTGCATCTATGTTCATTAGAGATATTGGTCTGTAATTTTCTTTCTTGGTGACATCTCTGTTGACTTTTGATATCAGTGTAATTTAATGTTAGCCACGTAGAAAGTATTTGGAAGAGTTCCCTGTTCTTCAGTATTTTGGAAGAGCTTGAGAAGAATAGGTGTTAATTCTTCTCTGAAGGTTTGGTAGAACTCGTTGGAGAAGCCATCTGGTCCTGTTATTTTTGGGGAGGCCCTTGATTACATATTCACTTTCTTTGCTTGTGATTGTTCTGTTCAGGTTTTCCATTTCTTCCAGGTTCAGTCTTGATAGACTATACTTTTCTAGAAATCTGTCCATGTCCTCAAGGTTGTCCATTTTGGTGGCTTAAAACTGTTCATTGTAGTACCTTATGATGTTTTGAATTTTTGTGTTATCTGTTGTAACTTCGTCCCTTTCATTTATGATTCTGGTTATGAGAGTTTTCTCCCTTTTTTTCTTTGTGAGTCTAGCCAATGACTTGCCAATTTTGCTTACTTTTTTGAAGAACCAACTTTTGGTTTCATTGATCTTCTGGATTGTCTTTTTGTTTTCTTTTTCATTTATTTCTGCTCAGATTTTGATTATTTCCTTTCTTCTGCTAATTCTTGGCTTTAATTGTTCTTCTTTCTCTAGTTGTTTTAAATACAGAGTTAAGTTGTTTATTTGCGATTTTTCTTGTTTCTTGAGATAGGCGATGAACTTTCCCCTTAGTACCACTATTGCTGCATTCCATAGATTCTGGTAGCTCCTGTGTCATTCATTCTCATTTGTCTCTAAGTATTTAAGTTCCTCTTTGATTTTCTCTTTTACCCAAGAGTCCTTCAGGAGCATATTGTTAAGTTTCCGTTGTTAAGTTTCTAATTGGTTTCGGGTCTTCCAGCTTTCTTTTTATGGTTGATTTCCAGTTTTAGGCCTTTGTGGTTAGAGAAGATGCTTGTTATGACTTCAGTCTTTGTAAATTTGTTGAGAGACGTTTTGTGTCCCAGCATATGATCTATCCTTGAGAATGTTCTATCAGCGCTTGAGAAGAAAGTGAAATCTGTAGTCGCTGGGTAAATTGATCAGTACCTCACAAATCCTTTCCACAAAAAAAGGTTGTTCTTTAATAAAAGAATATATAACTTTAATTTTTTCTTCTATGGAGAATAGACCGTAGTCTTTTTTAAGATCTCTTTTGATTTATTATTTCGCATTTCCAGTTGGCCAGGGTAAAAATATTTTGACTTAATCTTTTCTTATTTAAGGGCAAAAACAGCTTGACTCTCCTAAATAAGTATATATAGCTTTAACTTGTGAATTCAGAAATATTTGACAATTAACTTTTACTATACAAACACACATACTTTATGCATTAATCATCTCTAATTCTTAGAATATCAATGTTGTCTTTGTCTAGACAGAATTTTAGGTTAGTAGTAAGCTCATATTTTACTTCACTTTAAAAATAGTTTCTATTGAACATTATAGTCTTCCCTAATAACCAGTACGCGTGCTTTTTACATTTAAAATATTCCTTATATGGATTATCGCATGTTTTTTTCAAATCCTATAAAACATACAAATCATGCAATATAAATAGGTTCCTAGAATTGATAACTAAATAAACCTTCATAAGAGGAAGTGCTAAAAAGTGCATCAAGAACTTTTTGATCCTCTCTGCTTTTATAAGGACTTCTGTATTTTATTTTAACATTTGCTATAGTGTAAGTTACACTTTACGGGGTAAGTAATTTGACATTACACATATTTTGACAGTACTTGGAATCTTTGCCCTAAATTCTGCTGCTTTGTCAGTATTATTTTCTTCTCTTTGTGATACCATTTCACAAACAGATTTTTTCCTGAATTTTATGCAGGTATGACCCCCGAAAAGAAATTTATCTTGAATATGCTGTCTCGAGCAAATGTTTAACGTAGCCACAAGGGAAAACTCGGCAGTTTAATCACCCATCAGTGTAACTTTAGCAAAGTTCATTGTCTAAAAAATAATTTTCATTTAACTATTTAATAATTTATTTAATTTTAGTATTATCGGAAAGCTATACATGTTAGCACAGTTCCTAAAAATGTTTAATATCTGTGAATGGGTGTACATGTATACACACAGACACACCCATATACAAGAATACAAAGATCAACTCAAAAAATTCTCATGTAATTTTCTTATGGCCTGTTGAGCTGCTACCATTGAGGTAGGTTACTCTTTGCTTGTTTTCCCCTAGTTGGAAGATGGAAGACAGTGAAAAATGTATGTCTGTAATGTAATAATTTTCTGCCTACCCAAGTTTACTATTAACTATATCTGCCAATTTAAAGACTTCAAAACAGCCATTGTATTTGTCATCGTGTTTAAGAACATCAAAAATGAAATTCCATATTTCCCTTCTCGCATAAAAATACATGCGGAGGGACTACGTCAACAGTGATTTTCTTGAATGATGTGTTCTGGATTTCAGTTCTCTTTAGTGAGCAGTGTGTTATTTTCAAAACAAATAAGCAAAAAGCAAAACAAAGCAGTAACAAGAAACCTGAAAATGTTTTTTAAGATTTTAAGTGGTGTGAATAGTAAGCACTTACCCAATAACTTTTCTAAAGTCACTTTTATTACCAAAGATCAGATTGTAGTTTGAACCCCTTTTGCCTACTACGCATAAGTCTATGATATGAGAGAGAGAAATAACGATGACTTGGCTTCTGAAGTTTCCTTGTACAATGTAGCAGCGTAGTGGTGAAGCGCATACCCGTTGCCATCTCGTGAATGCCAGCCCTGTAAAAATGGGGCTGCTGGACAGAGTCCATGAAACAGCGCTTGTCAAGCAGTTAGTGCCTGACTAGAGGCTGCTCCTCAGTTATACTGACAGTATGTACGACCATGAACCTGTTCTCGGCAACCACAGTCTCTGAAGGAGACTCTTACTCTCTATTTGATACGTTAGTGCTCTCCATCGAGTTACAACTTGAGAGAAATATCTTTAATGAAGCATATTACTATTTTACAAATGATACCGTAGTTATAAGGGAGCATAACTACAATTTTACTTTTAAAGTTTCTCAAAGACCTGGAATTCCAAGTACAGTCATCCCTCACCTATCGCGGGCGTTACCTTCCAGAGACCCCGCCGCAGGTGAAAATCCGCGAAGTAGCGGCGTTAGAATTTATATATATTTTAAGGCTTTATAAAGATTACTCTTCTATAAACTCTTCCCCGACTCTTAGAAACACTTTCTACACTCTTAAACCTCTGTAATTCTAACAGCATGAAATTCCGCGTGGGTCCTCGCTGGTGAAGTACACGTGTACCGCAGAATCCCGCCAGACAGAACTAGATACGTTTTTTTAAACCGCGATGCGGTGAAGCCGCGATAAATGAACCGCAATATAGAGAGGGACGACTGCAATAACTTCCCCTCGAGAGGGTCCGGGCACACTCACCCTGTTTCACATTCCCGTAACTGATGGTGCTTTACAAAACCTGCCCGTGCCTTCATGCATTTTGCCTCATTTGAGTTTGCAAGTAATCTGTCTGTGAATCAGACAGGTGGGTGTTATGTCCATTTTACAGATGAGGAAGCGTCTTTCTCGTGGCAGTGACAGCGCAAGATCAGAAACCTCCCAGAATAATGCCTGTATTAATGCTAGAGTGGTGCCTTGCTCTAGCAGCCACTCACCAGTTGCGTTGACAGGGTGAGTGAAGATCTATTTGACCTCAGTCCTGCTAATTTCTAGCTCTACTACTAAGTACAGAGTGAGAAACTTGTGTATTTAAAGTACTTTTATAAATACTTGAAGCTTTGGCAGTATTTAAGTAAAGTAGTAAGAATAATAACTGAATTTATTGAGTGCTTGCTATGTGCCTAGCACTTTCCTACTTGAGATACACACACACACACACACACACACACACACACACACAATGTGTATATATACATACACTCATTTAATCCAGCTAGTTTATGAGGGAAGTTTCTCTGATTGAGGGGACACACCTATAAATCCTAAGAAATTACACCCACAGGATCAAGATCACACAATTAGGAAGTGACTGCCTGGATGAGTATCTGCTCAATTACCAGGCTATATTGTCTCTCAAACTGGCTGTTTAAAGACAAATTTTTCGTATTTATGTATAGTAACTAATCAATCCAAAGAACCTC
Source organism: Solenodon paradoxus (assembly GCA_004363575.1). NCBI lineage: Eukaryota > Metazoa > Chordata > Mammalia > Eulipotyphla > Solenodontidae > Solenodon > Solenodon paradoxus. The sequence continues at coordinate 492,719 of RJWH01000887.1, forward strand.
AGACATCCTCATATACGCTTTTGGCCCTTCAGGGATAGCAGGAATCTAATTTCTATTTCCCAACAGATTCTATCTATCATTCTTTCTTACAGTCAGACATTAGCCAGAGGTTTTGTTTTTTGGGGTTTTTTTTCTTGGCAGATGGTTGTATTAAAGAATTAAATAGATTTTCAGTGTTACTGTCAACAATACTATTGTAATTGGTCTTCAGAAGGTAATTATGAGACTGTCATAAAGTATAACTGAATGCTTAGCACAGGACTGTCTCAAACCCTAAGAAGCTTATTTGTATTTAAGAAAATTTTGTTTTAATAACTAAAGTTAAACATAATATTTGGACAATCTTTTAATACGCATAAAGTCCTTTGCTTACTTGATTCATAAATAACACTGTGGTACGCAAACTCCCCACAGTGTCTCAAATATATACAATAATAATATAAAGTTTTCTCTAGCTCAGCCTATTATTCCCACGTCGAGTATTAATAAAACAAATGCAGTAAATTGCTGCAAACCATTCATTGTGATCATCTAGCTACAAGAATATAAATACCTTTTCATTAGTAGTTTGCTAATTTAAATTAAATGTTTGTATTTACATTTGTTAATTTTGTTATAAAAATTTCTTTCTGAAATCCATAAGGAAAATGTATGTCAAAAAAAAGGGTCCTGTCGTCCTGCAAAAGGAGACTTCACTGTCGGTCACCAAGATTTCCTCCTCCTGTATCAAGGACATAGTTTATTTAAATGAAGAATTGAAACTCATCAGAAGTCACTTTGTTGTCCTAATAATTAAAAGTTGGGTTTTGTTTTTGTTTTTGTTTTTTTCGGTTTCCTTGCAAAAGGGTAAAACAAAGAGTGGTATTCAAAGCTAGAGGCTTAACCAATCTCTGTGTGGTATGCTCCTGCCCTCAGGCAGCTGGTCGAAGCTGAGGACTGTGTTCAGTGTACAATTTTGGTTTAATTCTTTTCAGAGGTTAGAAATGAAAAGTGAAAGCCTCGGATACTTGTGGAATGTTTGCCGAGTTAGAGGCAGCGTGCAGTGCGCCCCTCTTGGCGGCACGTCACTCGTCGCTCTCGAGGGTACCGCGGAACATTTTGTTCTGTTGACAGCTCACAGCCCAAGGAAAGAATCGCAAGCATTTCCAAGTGCACTTCCCTGCCTGCAGCAGCAACCGAATACTAAAAAGCCCCAGCCGCCCCGCGCTCAGAGCGTGCTTGCAGCTGTCAGCCCGGGATCCTTCCTCTTCGGGCAACCACTTGCAGACGCGGTGCTTTCCAGTAACACAGTCGGGCAGGTTTGATCAGGTTTGCAGAATGCTGAACTCTCGAAACTACGTTTATGAACCATTTGCTTTTAATGTGCGGTTACATATTTACATTTGAAAGTGCAAGGAAACCTCAAAATACTGAGGAGAAAACAGCTCCGAAATTTAAATATGTCGAGTTTAGACAGCGTTTTATGATTATCTAGAGCACTGTGTTCATGAGAAATAGTTATTAAGGTATATAAGGCAAAGCAGTTGATAAATTATGATATGAAGGGTTAAAACAGACTCGTCTTTTTGACAATTAAGGAGGACTGGACCATTCTGTTTTCAGAATTTGTAGTCATTATATTCTTAGTCCCACCAGCAGTGTAATCATGACATGGACAGGATGGGCCATCTGCTTTGTTCATTATGCTGTTCAAAACACTAATGAGTTTTTGTTTGTATAGAGTTGAAATATATTGTTCATGCTTGCCTGTGATACTAATCACCCACATTTACCTGTAAAAAAAATATACTGCCACTTCCTCGCTACATCTTGGGTTTCCACTCTTTAAAGTCACTAGTAGTTTCTGTAGAAGTTTCTGTGAAGGACTGTAGTTACGCATGTGTCAGATACAGAAAAGTGATTATGTTTGGTAACTTTTTTTTCTAGAATTCCTAGGACCTCAATTTCCAAAGAGAATAACAGTACCCTTTGTGATTTCATAATGAATTTCTCTCTGCTTTGAGGTACACCTTCCTAATTATATTTCATACCAGCTGAAAGAAAAGTCTCAAATTCTCCCTGTTAGGGTGCATTAAGAGCTGGCTTATAAATGCTTTTAATTGCTGTCATTACTTTACATGGAAATTATGAACAAATCAGTGTTTGCTGTGTGAAAAGTTTGTGTATATGTGTAAAATATACATAAACACTTTCAAATTGTAACATTTCATAAATTGTCAAATTTTTGAGACTCGTATTCTTTCGCATCCTTTGTGTTGATAAAAGTGTGACTTTATTTCCGAGTTAGAGTTGGTCATCTGTACAGACTTCATCTGTCATTCCAAAGGTTTGATTATATTTATTTTTTTCTCCAAAGATAAAAAATGCGATGAAAACCCAATTTATAAGTTCATAGATGGCTATTTCTAAACATGGTCTAGTTCTAAGAAAGAATTTACTTGATTTGCATTTTTTTAGTGTTTCATGTAGACAGATTAATATATTTTTATACAAAACTGTATTTCTGCATTTATTTCAAGACTGTTTTCTGTGACTTTCAAGTGCATGTGTTAATAGAAGACCATTTGGAATGATGGGGCAGTGATCTTCACTACCAACTAAGAAAGTGTAACACATGTGGTGATAGTGTTTGACTGTACTCTGAAACCTAATGCCTCTTTTCTAAAACTTTGTACATTTTTTCATGAAATAGATTAAATGTTTTCTCTCTGAGGCCACGTTTCTGTCTTTAATATAGTTTCTGTTTTAATATAGCATGAGATAATTTTACTGCCTACAAACCTTTAAGTCATGATTTATTATTTACATTTTGGGTGAAGTAAGGAGCATAATAGTCTAAAAACTGCAAACAATTCATGAAATCATAATTACAATCAATTTTTAAAAATACATTTAGAGAAGGTGATCTAATGGTTTTCCAGGATCTTTACATTCTCCAGTGGTATTGGGGACATTTGAAGAGGAAAAAGAAAAAGATCTCCACTTGACACTATACATAGAATGTCAAAGAAATTAATGACAACATCAAAGTGAAAATACAAAAGGCCAGGAGAAATAAGGACAACATAGTGCGGGGTGTGGCATGGCATTCCTGAGAATAACCAAACATCCAGAAGTGGTAATGGGAAACTGGTACATAAAAATTTGAAGGAATATACAAAGAACTCATACAGCTGAATAACAGAAAAATAGGCAATTAAAAAGTGGGAAAAGGAATTAGACACTTTTTTCTGAAAAGGACATATAGATGACCAACAGGCACATGAAAAGATGTTCCTTCTTGCTGGCTATCAGGGAAATGCAGATCAAAACAACAATGAGATATCACTCTTGAGAGATTGGCTATATTCCAAAAGTCTGGAAGCAACAAATATTGGTGAGGAGAAAAGGGGACACTTTTACACTGTTGGGAATGCAAATTAGTGCAACCCCTATGGGAAACAGTTTGGAGATTCCATGCGAAAGAATGAAGCACCATACAGAAAAATTAGTTCAAAGGGGATTAAAGGCTTGCTCTTATCACAGGAAATCGTAATATACACAGAAAAAAAACATAGGTAATACATTTTATGATATCATCCTTAGAGATGTTTTTGGTACGCAATTCCAACAGCAAGGAAAATGGAGAAAACAAACTAAAAAACTAAAAATCACCAAAACTAAAAAACCCTATTGAACAATATGGAGATTCTTCAAAAAATTAAAAACAGAACTTCTGTACAATCTAGGAATCCCACTCTCAGGTAGCCAAAGAACATGAAAATATTAAATGACGTCTGCACCCCTATATTTATCTCAGCTTCGTCAGTGGATGAATGGATATGAAGATCTGGTCCTTTAAAAAGTCATTAAAAAATAGGGGAGGCAGGGCGTTCTTGCTATTCACAGCAACATGGAGGACACTCCAGGATTTTTGCTGAGTGAAATAAGTCAGAAGGAGAAAGACAAACATTGAAATATTCACCTGTATCTGGAACATAGAGAAAATACAAATGAACTGATAGGATAAAACTAGAATAAACCTTTGGGACTTCACAACAGAACTGAGGTTACCAGAGTAGAGGGAGAGCCATGCGTTAGAGGGTGTTTATTGAACTGTTCCCTTTTTATTTTTAATTGAAAAAAAATGTTTTGAAAAGAAAAGGCAATGAGATAGGCACAAACTTGCTGCACCAAAGCGGGCAGGAGGATCTGGGTCATGTCAGGGAAGTTCCCAGATTTAGTACCATGAGCTCCTATTTTCAAAGTTCAGCTAGAAGCCATTGAAGAGTCTCACACAGGAAATCCCATGATCTAGTTACACTTGTAAAGATTACCATAGCTGCTAACTGGAAAACACTGAGAACGGGGCAGCAAGCATGCCATGAAGCTGTCATTGTTTGTCCAAGGAATGAAGAGTGATGAATGGGACTTGAAAAGGAGAAGTGGGTGGAACTGACAACATTTTAGAGGTAAAACCAGTCACGTTTTCTGATAGAGTTGACTTTTTGTCCAAGAAATTAGAGTGATTTAATAAGTCTTGATGAGGGCACATGGGAAAGTGCACGTTTGTAACTATGTAAAGAACTATAAAGTGTATTAGTTGGCAGCATCACAATTGTAAATGCATAAATCTTCTGACCTGGCCATTGCCCTTGTAGAAATAGATTTGTTAGAATATTTCCACATATGCACCAAAGTATGTCAGTGTTGTAATAGTGAAAAACAAGAAGCAACCTCAATGGACAGCAATAAATAGGTAAATAGTAAGTTAATGATCGATTAAGAATATGCTTGTAGCTACATTCGCTAAGCCACAAGCTTTGGAATTAATGCAAATATCTAATTTTTATGTTTTTAAAACTAACTCTATACACATACATATTTGTTTCCTCATACACGCATAAATATGCATAGTTCTTGCTTTGCAGAGTAATGTAAGAACACAAAAATGACCATTAAAGCTGAAATTGTACAAAGCAATCTTAATCAACAATGAGGAAAAATGTGATTGTTCCATGACCTTCAAAAATATTTGCTGAAATATTAAATTCTCATTCAGTATCAGTTATAAATACATGGGAAATTTTTTTAAAAATCTTACATGTATTTAACACACTTAAATGAAAGCAATATAAATACTGAACATGCTTATAAAATGTTTATATTTTTGTAAGAAAATAAGAGTATTTGAATAGTTATCATAAAATTGATGACAACAGAGCACCTACTCTTTTTTCTGCCTTGGAAAATTGTCACTCCTTTCTAAGTTTGTCTTAACTCTAAACATTTTAATCTTGGGGCTTTTCATGCTGCATCTTTATCTCCAAGAGTTCCTTTAATGTGAAGTTTTGCCAGCCTGGCTTCCCCTGGGACCTCCTCATCCTTCTCATCACAGCCTCATTTCTCATTTCTGCTGCTGAGTCCACTCTCACAAGGTCCTCCAGTTGCCTGTCTGGAGTCCATCATACACACCAGCCCGCATTCCCAGGGCCAGTTGGTTCCTCTACAAACCCATTCCCATCAGTTTCAAATTCCACTTCCCGTGTTTTCACTTTTCATTTCTTGGTGGTTCTTTTTGTCTTTGTTAACCAATTCCCTCTTCTGATTGTCCAGTTTTTGTAAAACATCACATGACTCTATCATAACTAGGAGAGGATACCTTTTCTGGGAAACAAGAAGTTAACCCCACACCCTTTACAGGCTGGGTATGATCTGAGTCACTCATGCAATAACCAGTCACCAACAGACTTTGAAAGAATCATGGGATATGTCTGTTACTACATAGTGACTTTGTGAGCTAAAAAGCTAACAGTGAAGATTGTACTGAAGTAATCAACACGCTTAATATGGCCTGGTCACTGAAACAGGAGCTCCATTGCTGGAGTGCTGGTGTTATTCCATCCGCAGTAACCAAAAGTGTGTACAGTAGAATTGCACGAAGAAGGGCTGCCTACATGTACATATATAAAAGAAGAAATAGATACCTGAAAGGAGACAACAAACCCTAATACTATAGAATTATTGTTCATAACTTAGAACTTTACGAATTTTAGAATAACACATATACTACGAATCAACTCAAATACTGACCTATGTAAAGACAGATTTTTAAAAGAACTCAGAAAATTCTTTAAAGCATTTTCACTAACCCAATGCAACCTTGTTGGTATTAATATTTTGTGTAACTCCAATTTCTAGCTAATTCAATTTGCATTTTTTAAGAAACCTCAGACTTCAGAAAAGGATCTTGAGGGAAAAATGTTGGATGCTCTTCCCTTTCCATTTTTTTCTTCACGAACATGCCACAAAAAAACATTCAAAATATCCTTTATGTACATAGAATCTTACTCAGAATATTTTAAAACTCCATTAAAGTGAGTTTATAAGAAATCACAGGCTGTACTGTATCTGTCCAACATTTTGTAATTTTTCTACTTCATATATTTTCAAACTTCATCTGAATAGTTTTCTGAAGACTATATTGCTCTTTATTAAGTGTTTTTTTTTCATGACACATGGCACATATGTAGACATTAATGATATTTTGTGATCAATTTTTGCCAACAGTAAAGGGGCAAATATAATCAAAGAAACTAAGTAACTGAAATGATAAGAATTATATTTCCAAAACACAATCTGAAATTTGCCTTTCAGGGGGTGAGAAAACCTTCATCAGCATCCAGGGACCTCTCAATACTGGCTAATTATTTTTCAAGAGAGGGACAGACCTGTCCAAATAAACAGAATTGCTCAAGTCAAGCTAGAACGAGGATTTTTCTTCACTTTAGTGAACGGTGTACTTCATTTTGTTGTTCATCAAAGCACTTTGCCTGCCTTAGTCTTTTAGCTTAAAGACCTTTAAACCATATTTATATCCTCTATAGTGATATGTATTATAAATGAATTTACATATAATTATATATCGCTAAAATGTTTAAAGTTTATGGGCTTAAAATTATATTCTCTATAGTGATATCTACTACTATAGATAATATATACATATGCATAACCTTTAAACATATATATCACTATATATCTAAAACTTTTAACTTTAAATAAACATTTAAACAGAAAAATGATATACAGTTAAAAGGATAAAGGTCATATTCTCTATTGTGACATAGATAGGTCTATATTTACATCTATGCCTTATATATAAAAACTGCTGTATATGTCTATAAAAAGTGTTACATAATTTGTAATCATTTGCTCAATTGCAACTTCTGATTTCCCCCTTTTGACCCAAAAGTCAAATTCTAGTCAATCTTAAGAGCACAACTTTAATATGCAGTCACTTTAATTAAACTTTGCAGATTACAATTTAAATATACGCCCAACATGTTTTTAATCTCATTGTTAAAAGAAGTATCTGTGTTACTTCTTTCCCTTAGTGAAGGAATCACTGAACTGCCTTTAGAAAAGTGGGAAGGTCCCCAAGAAAGGGCAAATTCTGTAATCCTGCCAGCCACTGAGGACATTCATTTCCCTTCATAGTTTTAAGATTTTAAATTGAAGCATCATCTCGTTAAATATTATTGCTCTCTTGAATAGAAACTGTTCTATATTTGGCATTTCATTTGAAATGATACCACAATCAAGTCCCTGTTACAGTAAGCAAGATAAGGAGGATAAATATTTGAAGGAGAGTTTATCTCCCCATCCTGGAAAGGGAAGAAAACAATAGCTCACGTATGTTCAGGAAGCTGGCATGACCTAAGCATCTAAGCTTTGCAAGGGGTCTAATGAGGCTGTTTACCCTTTGCCCCTGTCTTTGGGCATAAACACACCAAAGTCAGCCTTGCATTAAATTAAGTATAAAAGACAGCTACTTTTATTTGTTTAACTTTCTGGAGAAAAACAAAATAATCATCCACATGCACATCTTGCTATTACAAACTTAAAGATATGCTTGGGTGTTTATAGGATGGTTCAGTGTCATAGGTGCTAGGAACAAGCTGGGAATTTTTTAATCATTTGTGTTAAAAATATTTCTGCCAAGTTCCACTACAGTGAATAAGATGATTCTGCAATGCAATTCTGCTCTACATCTAAGCTAGGCAACTTGCTCTACATTGTTAAGTATTCCGCTTGCTTGTTGATCAATGAACAGGAATACTTGTGATTCATAACCTGACCTCTTTTCAAAATGAATCATTTCATCTTTTAACATTTACTTCAATACTAATTCCCCACATATATGCCTCCTAGGTTCTCTTTCTCAGTTGTCTGCTTCTATCAGCGCTCCTTGAATTTTCACAGCCACCTAAAGTTGTAAAGCCAAGAATTAAACAATGGTCTCTGTGGAAGGCATAAGTCAGGCTGGGGATTAGCCATACTTCTGGAATGTCACACATTTGTTTTGAGGACTATAACTGGTCAAAATTATTTATAAATAACTATCCAAAATATCTGTAATTGTCCCAAGGGCACCCTGCAGATGAAGAAACATTCAAAAAACTCTCCTAATTCTGAATAAGAATCTTAAGAATCTGTGACACTAGAACTAGACCCATGTCCTCTCTCCTTAGCCCAGATCAATATGATAGAAAACTCCTTTCCAATTGAGTGTGATCAAGAGGATTGGATTCCATTTCCCCTAATTCTCAGTTCCAGGCTGCAGCAGTTCCCAGATGGGCAGACTATCAGCATTCTTTCCTTCCACTATGCTGTTGAAAGGGCTAACTTTCAGATGAGTACAGCAAAGAGGTGAGGGATTCTCTTCCTTCACCCAGCTCCATCACTGAATGGAGGTTCTATCCCAGCATGGTAAGCCAAGAATACTGGGGACCCCTCTATAATCATAGGGCAGAGGTTCCACACCAGAAGATGTAAGCCAAGAAGACCAGAGGCTACTGCCCCTACCTGGTGCCCTGTTCACAAATCATGAGCATCACTTCAAAATAGGCATGGTACTATCACCCTCTTCTATCTCCACAAGAGTGACAGAGGTTTCCAGCTAAGATGGTGACCTGGTAGGAGTGAGACTTGTGTCCTCTCCACAGAGTAACCAGAAATTTGCCTATTTTCCAGAAACAAACACTGAGGCAAAGCAGGCTAAGAGGCTTTAGAGACACAGCAGCAATCACAACGAAAAAGGATAGGTGAAAACATCTGGGTTCAAAGATACACTGCAGAACTCAGACTCCAGATTCTGATTCCGGCAGGGAGGGCAGAACTTCAGGAAGAACTGGCCTTCCCAGGAATCTTGAAAGCAGTGGAAAGCCTGCCCAGTGGGACTAGGACATGGAGCCAGGGCAGAGGGTCTAGGCACAGGGCAGAAGAGGCACTACTGCCCCAGGAGTTTGAACAGAAGGCCTGGTGAGAAAATTACCCTGTGCACCGCCATAACTAGAAGGCAGCTGGGGAATCACCTCCCTCCCACCATATTGCCCCAGAGCTGCAGGACCCGCCCACTGGAAATCCACCCCCCCCCCCCCCCCGCAGGCTTAAAGGAAGATATGGTACCCACCAGTACCATCTTGTGGGTGTAGATGAAACAGCAGCCTGATTGCACATTGTAGGCCAACAGCAAGGTGGTCAGTGAGGTTGGGAGCTGGGACACTGCGGGAAGGCTCTGCATCCCCCACACAAACTCCAACCCCTTAGACTGAACTTTCAGGCAGCAGCAGAAGGCCCACATAAGAACTTCAACAAATCCAACCAGAGGTGGCACCACAAAACTCAAGAAATCCCAGTGCCCAAACCAAGATCCAGCCTACTCGGTGCTAGTCAATACCCTACACAAGGTCATCACTGCAGGGAAACCTAATCCACAGGAACATAAACAGGATGCCAAACAGACTGAAAACACAGAGGAATATACATGAAATGATGGATCCAATCAAAATCCCAGGGAAAATCAGAACACAACAGACATATGCAAATTACCTGAGGATGAATTTAGAGCAACACTGATAAACACACTCATGGGAATCAATAAAACAATAAGGAAGAAAAAGAGAACAACGAAAAAGAGAAGAAATGAAACAGTTCAAAACAGATGCCAAAAAAAAAAAGAAAGAACACAGTAGCTGACCTAAAGAATTCAATAGAGGGACTCAAGAACAGGATGGATGAAGCCTCTGATGGAATCAGTGAGCTAGAAGACAGGGCAGAGGAATGCACTTAAGCAAACGAGCAAAGAGATAAAAGTATGCAAAGAAATAAGGCAGCATTGGAGATCTTTGCGATAGCATCAAAAAAACAAAACAAACAACAACAACCCTCACATCATAGGGGTCCCAGAAAGCAAAGAGAGAGAAAAGGGGGCTGAAAGTGTATTTGAAGAAATAGCTGAGAACTTTCCTAACCTGAAGAATGAAGCAAGCCTCCAGACCCAGGAAGCTCAAAAAGTCCCAAATAAAAGAAATCCAAGCAGACCTACACCTAGACACATTGTCATTAAATGTCAAACATATAACGAAAAAGTCTTGAAAGCATCCAGGGAAGAACTAGTCACATACAAATGAGTCTCCATAAGATTGTCAGCAAATTTCTCAACTGAAACTCTGTAGGTCAGGAGGGAGTGGCATGATATATTCAGAAGACTGAAAGAAAAGGATTTTCAACCTAGGATACTATACCCTTGTGAGATTATCATTCAGAACTGACAGAATAATAGGAAGCTTTTCCAGTAAGCAAAAGTTAAAGAAATTTATCACCACAAAGCCAGTTCTACAAGAAAGTACTAAAATATTCATCTATGTTCATTAGAGATATTGGCTTGTAATTTTCTTTCTTGGCCATGTCTGTCAGCTTTAGGTGTGTGATGCTGGTCTCACGGAGAGTGGGTGTACCGTTTTCTTCGATATTTTGGAAGAGTTTGAATAGAATAGGTATTATCTCTGAAGGTTTGGTGAAACTCATTGGAAAAGCCATCTGGTCCCGAGTTTTTATTTTGGGGGAGATTTTTGATTACCTCTTCAGTGTCTTTGCTTGTGATTGTTCTGTGGGGCCTACCCAAGAACATGGCATATATTATCTTATTTTAGCCAAGCCTATGATGTAGATTTTATTATCCCCATTTTATAGATGAGTAAAGTGAAGTTAAGAAATCTGCCTAAGGTTATATAGTATACAAGTGTCAGAGCCAAGGTTCAAATCAATCTTTTATGCCCAAATCCTGTGCTTAATATTTTATCCTGTTTAGTTTTATTGTTATTGATATTATTTTGTTTGGAAAGATAATGCTGTCTAAAATTTTTGAAGTTTACTTCCGTCATGCTGAGTTTTTTCTTTTTAGTTATCTTATTCTTCTTGTAATTGTAATTTTTAATTTTTCTAAATTAAGGAATTATGACTCAAGCTTACATTATGAATTCTCATATATTCTACAATACTCATTTTAAAGTTTCATTGCTTTGGAAATATCCAATATATTACACTCTCCTGAGTTTCTTTTGAAATAAGTATTTAATGATAAATTATGTTCTTTACTTAACCTGAAAAAAAAAAAAAAGGAGTGGTAAAGGAAACTAGAACCCTAGTGGGTGGATGTGGTAAGAAATGCACACAGACTGAAGTCTGAATTCAATATCCTAAAAAGCATATAGCGATATGAAATAATAAAACAAATATATGATATATAACATGTGAACAGATATGTATAACAAAAGCACAATGAATATTCACATAGCCACCATATTATTCAATTCTACATTTTGAAATGCATGTAAATTTTTAAAAAACGTATAAATAAATAATTTTGAAAAAAGAGTGATACTGAGAAGAAATGAAAGAGGAGATATTAGTACTGACCATACAGAAATAAAAAGGATTATGAATAATGTGACCAGTTTAACTTAGATTAAATGAAAGATTCTATGACAAAAAAATAACTGAAATTGACTCAAGAAGAAATTGAAAATCTTAATCGAACTATAAAAAGAGGTTGAATTAGTTAAAAACGTCCCACAAAAATTACCAAGAACTGATGACTTCACCGGTAAATTATACTAAACATTTAAAGAGGAATTAATACCAATTCTTTACAAAGCTAAAAAAAAAAAATAATAATACTTCCTAACTCATTTTATGAGCCTGATATCCAAGACAAAGATATTACACAAAAAGAAAACTACTACCAACAAGTATCTCTTATGAATATAGATACAAAAATCCTCAGTAAAAAATACCAACAAGCTGCATCCAGCAACATAGAAAAAGGACACAGCACGACTGTTGTAAAGAATTTGTCTGGTCTTTGCCCAAGGTTCCTGATATGAAGTTTTTAAAACCTTTGGAATTTCCTGAGTGGTAGAAATGTCTTTGTTATTTACGAGTCCCTGGATCACACCTAAGTTTGGGTTACTGAGGTGACTCAAGGTGAGCCCGTAGGTAGCTTTAGCTTCAGGGAGCTGGTCTTGCTGGAAAGACCATCCAGGTGGTTAAAGGTCTGACGCTTTGGGTCACATGATATCAGCCTGACCTCCTGACCTCCAGGGAGGCGACAGCAGAACTAGAGATAGTTCAATCATCAGGGCCGATGTTCAACAAACCATGTCTATGTAATGGAATTCTAATAAAAACTCTGGGCATGATGGACAGAGCTTCCTGGATGGTAAACATTTCAATGTGTCCGGAGAGCCACACGCTTTGACTCCATGGGGAGAAAGCATGGAAGCTCTGTGCTCAGCATCCTCCCAGACCTCACCCTACATTGTCTCCTCACTTGGCTATAAATACAGTGTTTTCCTTTTTCTGTGAATTGTTCTGGTGAATTATGGAACCCAAGGGGGTCATAGAAACATACTAGACATGCCGTCAGTTGATTTAATGTGAGAGTAGGCTTGCAATGGACAGGGCCCTTTAACTTAGGGTCTGTAATATGATTTGTAATATGACTTGTGACAGTTTATTTTCTTTCTGAATGCTGTTTAACTGCCTCTAGTCTCACTGTTTCAACTGATAAGTCATGTTATTCTTATTAGGAATCCTTTGCATGTGACAGGTTGTTTTTCCTCTTCAACGTTCACCTTTTTACCATGATGTATCTACTTGTGGATCTCTCTGTTTTTATCTTATTTGGAATTCACTGATTTTCCTAGCCATATGTTACTGCTTTGCAGTACATTTAGGAAGTTTTAATTTCTTTGACTACTTTTTCAGCTCCTTCCTCTCTCTTCTCCATCCAATACTCCTACTCTGTTGAGGTGACTGATGGTTTTCCTACAGTTCTCTGAGGCTCTGTTCATTTTTCTTCCCTTCTTTCTGCTTTCTGTTCTTCTGTTGGCATAATTTCCACTTGTTAATCTTCAAGTTTAATAATATTTCTTCTGCCAACTCAAATCTACAGTTAAGCCTCTCTATGCATTTTTAAATATCTTTAGAGAAGTTTTAGAAAATTTAGTTTCACAGAAGAACTGAGCGGAAGTACAGAGACTTCCCATATATTCCCTCACCCTACACGTGAATGCCCTCCCCACCTATCTACAGCCTGCCTCCAGAGTGGTACATTTTTTTTTTTTTATGATCAATGAACTGCACTGACATATCAATATCACTAGAAGTTTATAGCTTGTATTAGGCTTCCCTCTTAGTGTTAATACTTTCAGTGGGTTGAAAATGTGCAATGACAGGTATCCACTATTACAGTAATCATACTGAATAGTTTCAGTGCCTGAAAACTCCTCTGAAGTTTGCTTCTTTATCCTTCCTCTTCACCTAACCCTTGGAAACCACGGATTTTCTTACTGTCTCCATAGTTTTTCTTATATATCATGCAATTGGAATCATACAATATATAGACTTTTGAGATTGGTTCATTTTACTTTGCAATGTGCATTCAAGATTTCTCAATGTTTTTTCATGGTTTGATGTCTCCTTTCCTTCTGGAGTCAAATAATACTCTATAGTCTAGATGCAATCACAGTTTAGCCATCCAAATTCAGAAAGACATCGTGTATTGAAAGGAATTCTAAACTCTCTTTCGGTTTTAAATAAATAGGAAAATTTAAAAAAATTAAATCCCAAAATATATTGGCTATATAACATCTGTGTGCACATTTTTATGCAGACATTAGTTTTCAGCTCACTTGGGTAAATGCCTAGGAGTGCAATGACTGGATCGTATGGTGGGAGTATGTTTAGTTTTGTAAGAGATCACTGACCTGTCTTCCAGCCTGGCTCTACTATTTTATAGCCCCTGTAACGAATGAATGAAAGTTCCTGGTGGTGCATATCCTCGTCAGCAATTAGTTCCTGATAGTCTAGATTTCTACCTTTCTAATAGTGCGGTCAATTTCACTGTGTTCCCATTTGCATTTCCCTAGTGACATGTGCTGATGGGTATCTTCTCTGGTTAGATGTCTGTTGTGGTCTTTGGTCCTTTTTAAAGTTAAGTTTGCTCATTTTCTTATTGTTGAGCTTTAAGAATTCTTTGTATGTTTTAGATGAACGTTCTTTATCAGATGGCTTTTACAAATATCGTCTCTCTGTGTGGCTTGTCTTCTCTTTCTCTTGATGTTGTGAACTTTTTATTTCAATTAGTGCATTTTTGGAGTCCAAAAAATCCTACTTGCTTTTTTTAGTATAATTTTTGACTCTTCATTGACAATCTATAATGTAACATTGTCACCATACCTTTCTTTACCTTTAATTCCATGATTATAATGACTATTTTAAAGTCTTTTTCTCTTAACTTCAATATCTTGTTGCTCTCAAAGAACCTGTCTAGTACATGCTTTTTTTTTTTCTGGTATACGAGACTTACTTTCCTGTTTCACAGAACGCCTCATAATTTTTTGTTGGAAATCGAACATTTTTGATAGCATTCTAGCAACTCTGGATACTGGTACCCCAGTTGTTACCAGCTTGTTTAATTTTAACGACTGGCTGGATTAGTAACGCCCCCCCACATACACACACGCACGCACACCCTATAAGCCTCCGTTGCAACCCCACAAGGAGCACAGTTTTGGGTGGGATGACCTGGCACGACTGGTGTCGGTAGGGGTCTCTTCCTCTTTTTCACTGACCACAGCCAGCTATTAAATTCTACTAATTTCTGATTGTTCTATTCTTTTCAATAAAGCCCTGTAACATAAATTGCTCTATTAATGAACCCAATCAAACTGTGGTTCCTTTGAAGGTATAATTTCTAAGATCAGTGTTTGATATTTGTTCTGACCTCATGAGGACGCCTCCCCTGCTGTCCTATTTCTCAGTTCTCTCCTGAAAACCAGCCAGCCTACAATCTCACTGTATCTTTTTAGTTTGGGCAGTTTATTATATCCATGAATGACTTCTTGGTTGCCTTAAACCCCCGCCTCTGGTGCTCCTGAGAGTCCCTCTCTGTTGGACCTTTTTCACCCTCTGTTTGAAATGAAGTTGAATCCTTTGGGAAGAGATTAGGAGCTCACTGTTTTATAGCCTACCTGTCTCCTGCCCCAGGCAAAATCTGAGCCAGGCCTCCACCTGGGGATGGTGCAATGGTGAGCTGTTCACAGTGAAGTTCTTGTTCTAGGAGCTGGACACTCAGTCCACAAGGGAGGCAGCAGTCTGAGATCCTCCTGGCTTGCCTCTCCTGGCATGAAGTCACTGTCTCATGACAAGGGCAGTCAGGCCCCTAGCGTTCTCAGTGCACTTGAACAAAGGTAGCATCTCCATTTCATGGAGAGAAGAAGGCAACCCCATTCTTGACTCCTCCTACCCAGGGATATCACAACAGGTAGTTGGGTCAGAAACACTCAATCCTGCCCTCCCAGGAAGAGCGCCTCCACCTGGAAGCTGGGGGTGTGCGGGGCAGCCTGGCTCTTGGCGGGAGCAGACTGCAGTGGACTCCTTGCCTTGGAGCTGGAGGGATGGGGGACAGAGCCGTCCTGTTTTGGATACTACACAGCCAACTTTTCACTAGACATTCTGAGATTTTCTTCATTTACCATATGCCCTTCAATCCATTTCCAGAAACTTTGCATGGCTGCTTTAGTACCAGTTTCCCTGGGATGTGGACCCGTGAGTTCCAGTCGCTGTCATTCCAGAAATGAATCTCCTTCCCAAATCCTCTTGAGTTCCTCTAGGTGAGAGTCATCTTTTCCTGCCTTGGACACTTCTCTTTCCTTGAGTGCCAACCTTAGTCATCTCTTAAGTCGTTGTGAATCTTTTAGTGTTGCAAAGAGAGAAGGCTTTTATCCAATCATTAATGGAACTGTTAAGCAGCACTCGTAGACATTTTAAAACCGCCCTCTGAAACCAACAGCTAAGCGGGCATTCAATGATTCAGTGTGTGTGTATGTGCCTGTGAGGAATCAGGACTTGAAGACAAGAATTTTATTTACTTTTAGTTGGTTCAAGCTGCTCGAAGAAAATTCCACAGACTGATTTACAAACCACACAAACTTGTTTCTCATAATTCTGGAGGGTGCAAGTTTCAGCATCAGGGAGTCAGCCTGGTCAAGTCCTAGTGAAAATCCTCTTCTGGTTTGCAAATTGCAATTCCCTATGATGTTCTCACATGATAGAAGGGGGTGCTAACGCTCTAGGATTTCTTTTAGAAAGAGCACTAATCCCATTTATGAGGGTTCCATGACCTAAGCGCTTCCCAAAGTTCCACCTCCTAACACCATGACCTTGGGGGGTGGAATTTCAAATACGAATTTAGGAGGCACAAAAACATTCAGACCATAGTACTTACATTTCTAGTTCTATAATTTTTACTGGACACATATTATGATGTGTCCAATTGAGACAGGTTAACCAGCTATAGGACAATTAACTGGCAGCTGAAAGAGGAAGGTGAAAAATCAACTCTGCCCCACAACTGGTCTACAACTTATAGAAGCAATGGAGTGTCTGAAATGCCTGTGAGCTGAAAGGGAGTGACCTCAAACCTCATTACACGCCCGTTTTCATCCTGTTTATAAATTAGCATACCAGAAAGACTGTCCCTTTGGGGGCCATGACACTGCTGAAGAAAAATGACAGGTAGCTAGCCAGAGGTGAGCAGAGCGCAGGATAAGAGAAATCCAGAGCCAGAAAATAATGGATCAATGGAACTGATTTAACCCAGACATCAGCACAGAACCATAGTGGCGCCTGCCCACTTTAACCTACCAGACGCTAGGAAGCCAGTACAATTAAGTTTAAAGGACAGGTAAACTGCTAACTCCAAGCCTATGTGCCAAGGCGCAGGGCTACTGAGACAAAATGGATCATTCCAGAACCTATACAAAATCTTCCAATCAGTTCAAGAGACCACCAATGGGCCATTAAGAAAATCTGTCCCACCTCAGACTGCTTAAGTACAGGTTGGAAAGCAAGGTACTAAGCCCCTTAAAAACAGATCTCTGCCTTCTGGAGGATGCACTCTCTCTTCTGGGGAGTGCCTTTCCCCTCTTTCCGAAGCAAATCTCTGCCCCCCCCCACCCCACCCCACCCCCACTGTGCTTTAACTCTCCTTCCTCTCGGGCGCTATCTAGGTTGTGCTCTGGAAAAACCTTTCCAGAACACAGGATCCCATGGCAACAGCTACAGGTGGACACATATATCCAGGCTATATCAACATCTTGCAAGGATTTAAATGCAGGGTCTCCTTTGAGAAGGGAAGACCTCCCTTCCACCAAGGAAATCCCACCGTTTTCACTGGACTCTCATAAATAGTCATCAGTGTGATGCAGTCACTCCCCAGTAAGTCCACGCAATGGCCAGTCTCTAGGCTCCCTCCTGTCTCTCTCCATCTTGGAGCACGCCCACAAGGACATCTCATAAGTGCACTTATCTTGCCTTATTCATGCTGATGAGAGGCAGCATAGGGGAAAGGGGTGCACCTTGGTAGCAAGGAAGCAGGATTGCAGGTGCAGAAGCCATCAGCAGGTTAACGAACCCCTCCTCACGGCAGGTATGCTGGACAAGCCAGTACTACGAAAAGTAAGTTAGTACCACACAAATAAGTTAGTATCACACAGTCCAAGCAGCAGGCATGCTAGCAGAAAGGACCCTATCTTACCAACCTATAACAACTCGTGAAATCCCATTGCCCCGTCAACCAATAACACTGAAATCCCAGGTACATAAGGCCCTACTTCTGTTTATTCCATTTGCAGCTTTACCACCCACAGAGAAGTCTCTGTCTCTGTGCTTCTAAGAAACTTGCTGGTACAGACATCAAGGGTCTCCTTGAATTCTTTCTGGATGGACTCCAGGCCTCACAACACACTGGTGCCCTGTACCCAGTCACGATTCTTCAGTCCACCCCACCCACACCTGAGTGTGTCCTTTCCTTGTCAAACAAACCCCTTTGAGCCCATTTCTGACTCTCTTTGAATTCTTTCTTGTGAGGTTCCTTCCCACTCACTTTGTGAAGACATCTCCGCAGCCTTCTGTGACAAAATGATTAAATTAAATGTTTCCTAAGGAAATGCTAGTCTGAAGAGATTACATGGAAAAAACCGATTCCTCACTTAACTTTCAGGTTACATAATTCCAAAGGAAATTTGTCTTCTAATACTACTAGATCTCAGGAGTGAGGTTCAGGCAGTGAATCTTATTGCAGGATGATTACTAATGTGCCTATTGCAGTAGAGGTCCCATTTGATGGATGGAGAAGCCGAGTCAGTGAAATGGAAATGTCACTAGGTTGACAGGTATTCTTCCAAGATTCATGTCCATCTGGAACCTCAGAATGTGACCTTAATTGGAAATAAGAAATTTGCAGATGTTAGTACAGGGGACTTGGGGTCTTGCTTCAGGGATCTTATGCATTCAAGAGCAGATTTTATCAGACCCATCCACTCCAGTAACAAAGAAAGCAGTACTGCCAATAGTAAGCAAAAGCCAGTGCGATATTGAAGACAGCACACCCCTCAAGAGATAGGATAAGGGTGGCCATATTCCAAGAGGAAAACAGAGTACAAGGAGCTTCCAGCTGAGGTTTTTAATGAGACTGGCAGTCCTTCTCCCCAACCATGGGCAGCCCGAGGTGGGAAAAGTGTTTTGATTGGTCCGTTAGTGGTTCCACTTTTAATCTTACTGAAGGACTTCGGATTGGCACCACTCTGTTGCCTTCTGATTGGAAGACAGCTTGTGTTACCTCCCCCTTCCTTCCCTGCTCATAGTTGACTCACTGCCTAACACAAATATAATTGAGTTCATAATGAATGAGGGTGAACTTAATCCAATGATTTATAAAAAGTGGGAAATTTGGACACAGACACTAGAGAAGACAAGGATGGATGAAGACGTAAAGACACACAGAGAGCAGGTTTTGTAAAGAGTGGAGGCGGAGATTGAAATGCTGTATCTACAAGTCAAAGAAGCAGCAGTACGGAAGCTGGGGAGGGGAACCTCTGTGAGGAACCTCTGAGGGAGCATGACCCTGTCAGCATCTTGAGCTTGAACTTAGAGCGTCCAGAACTGTGAGAGAAAAAGAGAACGTCTGCTCTTTTAAGGCACCAAGTTTATGGTACTTTGCTATAGTAGCCTTCAAAAAACTATTAACTATATAAATTAACTCTGTGAAAATATTTACTCCTTTAAAAAAAGCAATGTGAAATTCTAACTGGGTAGCGTTTGCCTCCTGGTTTAAATTCTACCTACAAAATACAGGTGATTTAGAGGGCCTGTCATTAGAACTGCCATCATTCCCACCAGTGGATTTGTAATCAGTTTTTGAAGGAATTGTGTGTATCATTTCTTGTGAGTTAAATGATCACAAATTGGGAAAAAAATATCTATATTCTCTTTCCAGTCCTAACTTTAAACATGTTTTAACTTAAAAAAATTAAGCCTTTCCCAACATTTAGGCAGTTGATACATTTACTTATTTTTTTCTCATTTTCTGGTATATTGCCAATGCCAGCCCAGTTTGTGCTGAAAATAGGCCTTTCAATTAACTAATCCTTCAGAAACAACATATGGCAACCAGATTAAAGATTAAGACAATGACGTAAAATTGGTCTTTGTCAAAGGACTATTAGTTTGCCTTTTCTTAGCCTCAAACTTTGTCACAAATGAATAAAATCTCCTCACCCGTAGTAGGCCAAGGGTCCTCAAACAAGTAAACCTTGGGAAAGTCTCATGAGCATTTATCTAACACACTGCCTTTTAAAATATCCCTTTTTAGATTGTGATTTCAGAAGCAGGGGTAGGTATAGAAAAGAAGGACTCTTTTAAAGACAACTTCAGGTCCCCAAAGGGAAATATTTTCTTTAAAATGTAGATTGTCCCCATGGCATAGAAATATCTCTGTTGCTTTTGTTTTTATTGCTAGTGGTACCTTCTTTGTTTTTTGAAGGGAAACTCAGCACTGGTAACAGCTTAAGGAAATGTCCTGCTTGTTTACTTTATTTAGGGTAAAGAATAGATGTACACAATGGTAGGTTAAGGGCAGGGTCAAAGTAAATGCAGTTGCTTGATGAAAACCCCTCACTTCTAAATAACTTGGAGTTTTCTTATCTTCTGCTACAGACTCAATCCCCCTCCTAAACTCTTAGCCAAAAGACTCAGAATCTTGCTTACCTATGAAGAATAAGAGCTAAATTCAACAGAAATCTTTTCTTTTTGCCTCCTGTGAAGATTTATAAAATATGTTAGGTGCATTTATATACACCTGTCTCTGTAATGTCAGTCAAGTTAATGTTTCAGTAAAATGCACTGTTTCTGTGAGAAAGAATCCAGAATGATAGGCTATATCCAAATCCATTCCAGAATCTCCTAGCTTATTCTGAGAGCTAAATTACCATGACATAAGCATCACCACTCTGTGCAGTCAGTGCCCTGTCATCCCTCCACCCCCACCCTGGCTGTGTTCAGTCAATTCTGGTTGTGTTGGGTGTGTAGGAGGTAGGAAAAACACCCCACCCCCTGCAAGATGTCCATACCCCAGGTCCCACAGCCTGAGAATATGTTGCCAAGGAATATGGGTGGTCATTAGGAGCTAGAAAAAGCAAGAAAACGGATTCTTCCCTAGGGCATCCAGAAGGAACCAGTTCTGCTGCCATCTTGATTTTAGCTCATTGACCTCCAGAATTCTTCAATAATTTTGTGTTGTTTGAAGTCACTAAATTTGTGGCATACAGAAAACTAATACAGTTGGGAAGCTTTGGTTTAAAAAAAAAATGAGGAATGGAGAGAGAAAGGAAGCAAAAGAAAAGCAGACCTAGAAACTTCCACCTCAGTCCAGTGAGGGTGTTGGTATCCTGAATCAACCTAATTTGTGAAAGTGTCCTCCTTGAGAAGGCTGGTAAGGTGAATCTGAAAGCCAGGCCTTGTGTCCCATGTACAGTTGACTCTTAAATAACATGGGCTCTTAAATGCAAATATACTCATAAACAGAGGATGGAAACATATGGCATCAGAAAAGACAGCATAATACTGTAAATATTTTTCTCTTCCTTGTGATTTTCTCAATAAAATTTTCTTTTCTCTAGCTTTCTATATTGTAAGAGAATAGTATGTAACACAAATAAAATACAAAATGTGTGTTAATTGGTTATCAGAAAGGTCTCCTAACAACAGAAGACTCTTAGAGTTAAGTGTGGGGAAGGTCAAAATTTGGGGAGTCACATTTTCTACCGGGGGCAGGGGAAGGATTGGTGCAAGTAACCTTGAGTTGGTCAATGGTCAACTGTACTAGCACCAGGCTTGGGCAGAGAGCATTCATTGATTCATGGATGAAATGTCAGAGTTTGTCAAGTTCAGAACTGTATTTTCTTTTTTACCCTTGCTTGGCATCTACCTTTTCCTTGTAAACAGAAGTGACACTTAAAACTGCACATTCAGTCTCAATAAAGCCTTTGCTCCTAAGAAATGGCAGACATAATAAAGCCTTGTTTCTTTAAACGCAGGTCTTTTATGTAAAGAGTAAAAATAAGAATAATTAAGGGAACAGCAGGAGCATCACTCATTTTGCAGAAAGCAAGCCATCAGGGCAGCAAAGCCTGGGACACCTGGTGGCAGCCTTGTTACAGATGGCGTGGCCGTGGGTACGCCAATGAAAGGAAAATGTCTCTCCTGGGGAATTAATTATGGAGAGAAGCGCATTCTCTGTGTTGATTATCGTGTTTTGCCCCCAAACTTTTATTCTGCTGATGGAACACTTTAGAAACAATAACTCTTCCTTGATAAATCATGAGCCAAAAAACCAGACTCACAACTTAACTGGTGGCCCATTTTCTTGAAGAAAGCAGGCTCCTCATATAAAATCAATTAGATCCATGGTTGATTTTTAAGTCTTCTGGTTAAGGCAGTGGACTCTGCTTCCAGGAAGAAACCGCAGTACATATTCCCACTGAGAGACAGCTGAGCCTCTGGAAAAATGGAGACATGGCAGGCCATTGGATTGAAATATGGGAAGACCTTCCATCACTCTGATAAAGCTTTGGGTGAGTCATGCTGGCCATCGGGTTATCACTCCAAGCTTTGGTTAAAGTTGTTTCTCCTTCAAATCCCCAATTCAACCACCTCCCAACAACCCATTATTGGACTGGGCCCTGAGAGGCACATCCCAAGAGACCCCCCATGAGAGGTGGTGGCTTGCCCTGTGTCACCCCAGAGCACAGTCAGTGACATCTGTTCTGGACATAAACATGAGAGGGAAACCAATCTTGTCTTGGGCTTTTTGTAAATGAGTTTTAGTTGACGGTCACAGAATGTTTTAGGGACTCCAAAAGAGAGAAGTGACAGCCTGTGAGAGCTGGCTTGAGGATTCAGGGGCCCATAGGGCCTGAGTGACTCAGCAGCTCAGATGACCACGGTGACACATTCTCAGAGGGAGTCAGGCCCTCAGAGCTGGTGGCTCATCACGAACCATTGTTAGTGGCAGAAGTGGGCTTAGAACACCCAGGTGTCCTGCGAGGTCTGCCCAGGACTCTTACTCCGCAGTGAACAGCATCATCTCATTTGTTGAAACACAGGTGCTCTCAGCCTGCTCAGAAAGTCACATTGCCATTTTCTCACCCTCCATATTAGAAAAACTGGGAAAATAACATCCTTTATCTACTGTTTACTTGGTCTGAAGACTGACAAAATGCTTCCGTGCCCATAACAGTAAGTTAGCTTCCCATCCTAAGAGATTAAATCTGCTATTTACTTAGGGTTTACACCTGGGGACAGCAGGTGTGTCTTGCTGTCTGGTTTCCTCCTGGAAAGGGTGACAGGGAGCAGGGCCTTTGCAGATGTGGAGACTCATGTGATGAAGCAGACCCTTAGTGCCACTGTCCTCAGAAATCCCTGGACAACAGCTCACACTCTCGACATGACATGCCCAGCCCTGGCAGAAGTGACTGCCTTACGTCACCTTCCAGTCACACCACCACCCGGGAGAGAGGACTGTCATGACCCCATTTACCAAAGGGGCCAAGAACAGGTGAAATGACGTGTCACAGTCATCAGACTGTGCCTCCGCGCCTGAACCCAACCCCAGTCCATGTGACACTAGAACTCCCGACGCTGCTTCATAGCGAGTACCTGTCGCCAGCTTAGAACTGGACACATTTTAGATGGAGATGAACTGATGTCCAAAAAGGTCCTGGGGCACAGCAGTTGCATCTGCGACCTCTGGCTGGTTCAGTCTACATACATCAGGGACAGGAGAACGAGTCCTGGGGCTGGGGCTGGGGGTTTGGGAGGGAACGACGAAGATGAACTAATAAAATAAATCCCTTTTTCTTTTCCTGCCTGCCTTCCTTCCTGCTTGTACCTTCCCTTTAGGGGGAAAAAAAAAAAAAAAGATCTTGGAGACAGTGTTAAAATTGCATGCGAGTTAATTCAAAACACGTCAAAATCAAAAAAAGACCAATGACATGTTAATTACAAATATTTGATATGCTTCCACCTGAGCAAATCCCCAAAAGACCTCCCTCTCTTCAGTAATTTTCTCTTTCTCTAGGTTGAAAATAATGAAATTAATTTCCTTGAAAATAGCCTGATCCTGATTTGCATTGACTTCTTACCTGAAAGATGATTTTTTCTTTACTAAAACACACACACACACACACACACACACACACACACACACACACACACACACAGATTTAACAAGAGACAAACAGGACAATCAATGCAGCCTTTTGGCCCAGAAATAAAGTGGCTTTAAAACAGATTCACGGAGATCCTAACAAAACCACACCCCACTCTCATCAAAGTCACTAATTGTCCTGCCTAAGAGACAAACATCAGGTTCCAGAAAAGCCAGATCAGTGCCTGTACCCAGCATTTATTTCTGCTTGACAGCCAGATGGATTCTTTCTTTGATGTCCCTTTGTCTCCATGTGCAGATACAATATAACTTAATTTGAAGCATCATAACCTGTTTTTTAAGACCAGCTCAAATCACAGGGCTGCAGTCTCCCATCAGGGTTAGGCCGCTGAAAGGTGCTTGCATTTCATTTGGAAATTGATCACCTGCAGCCTTGTGTTCAGAATCCCCATGACAACAACTGAGAATTTACAAGAGTGGGATTGCTTTCTCACTTGGAGGGAAGGAAAGCTGATTTTCCTAATGTTCTCTTCCCAGGCAGGGCATTGAGCTGCGCAAGTGTGGTGCTCTGTGTTAGCTGGGTCCGTGCTGGAAAAAGGGGAAGGAGAAGTTCCCTGGGGAACTAGACGGTAGAAGTGTGTCGAAGGTGCAGCTTCAGGGCCTGTGAGGCGGCTGACTGCAATACAGGACGCAAGGAGAGGGCTGCTGGGAAAGTGAAAAACACATTCTAAACAGGGAGTGTTCTGCAGTCTCATTTATGCTGAATAATTGCAGAAGGCTTAGGAATCACCGAAACACTTGGGAAATCTGAAAGTCAGAAGAGAGAGATACAAGTATACCCTGATAGACATCCCACAACCCAGAGGAGCCACAGCCCAGGGTTTATATAACTGGTGTCTTTTCTTAAAACTCCTGCAGCATGGGCTTGTCAACACTAGCCCTTGAAGGAAACAGATTCTTAGACCAGAGAGAAGTCTGTCCAGGAATTGGCTCAAATAATGTCCACAGGACCTCAGACCCGGCCAAAAAATGGAGCTAGGATATCTTCCACTCATTCCATCTCAAAAACGCAGGAGATCTGCATTTCTCTGCCTCATGTGGAAATCCAAATCCAAATGGCTTTAAAGATAAATTTAAAAACTTTAAAAAAAGCAAAACCCTGAGTCTGTAGCCCTCCAGCATTAAGCAAAGCAGCTTAATGACTGGGACCCTCTGATTCACACTGAAAGAAGTTGATCACAGGGCCACCCCTGGGGTCCAGTCCCCATCAGAAAGATAGATCAGAATCTGAATGACTGAAAATGAACATTTTTTTAGGTCTTCTGCCATCCTAGGGTAAGAGAATTTTTAAAAGCCTCTTAGAAGAGAAATGTCAAGACCAATTCTACACACAGCTCAAAATTCATTTTTCTCGTTTTCAGGACCCCTCCCCCAGCATTATCATGAATCAAGGCAAAGCTTGCAATGTTGAAGCTCTGCAGAACTTTCATGAAATCATTTGGTCCTTGATTTTCCCTCTGTGTTCCTTTTTCAATTAACTTACAAAAAACTTTTCCCCAACCATCTCCCACTTCAGGAAAGATGTTGACAACCCCTCATAAGCTTGCATATTTTGTGACAGATCTATGATTATAGCTAAGGCTTGTCAGAGGAAGCACACTCAAGCTTTTTTGTTATTGCACGGATTTTAAAGAGTGCAGTGAACTCCCTGATGTTTTAATGAGAGCCTTCTGCGCCTCAGAAAAGGGAGGTGAATGGGTGGGACTTATAGAAGGTGATGCTTATCATTAATAAATAAGAGCAAAATAAACACACACAGAACTAAACCCTGTTAAATAAAGTCTGGCCCTCACCCTCCCAGACAAATGGTTTCATGGGGTGAAAGTGTCCCCGGGAGAACAGTACTCCTGGACATGGGTGTGTTTTGGTAGCTGAGAAAGGCAGCTGTTAGTAGATGCGGCAGGAACACAGATTCCCTCTGATTATAGAGAAGAGCTGGACAAAAGTAAAATATGTCTGCAAAGGGAACGGACAGAAAAAACCATGTCCTCCCCCTTGCGGGCAGTGTGCCAGCAGAGGCCGAGTGAGCATCCGGCAGAGTGGGTGGCAAAGGTTTCTCTTCTGGGTTGGAGGCACAACCAATAATAAAAGGCTGAAGCAGCCTTTCAACTCAGAGTCTGATTCCAAGACTTTGGTCCATCAATGGTCTTCTTCTGGTTTCAGTTTCTTTATCTGGAAAATGAGGGTCTCAATATGAAATAGGCACTAAGGCCCTTCCCAGCTTGAGACGGCACACATCTGTATCTGAGCCAGCCTGGCACAGGCTGCGGGGTTCGCTCAAGCACATTAAGTCACTATCCAAACTGCAAGAGGCCAGTGCACTTCGCGGCGCCCGGCGCTGGGATCTTCCCTGTGCTCCACAGACAAGACGGAGAGACATGAGAGAAAACAGCTAGTGCTTGGATCATCCCTGCAAAGAGTAGCAGATGAAAGGATTGCAGTTAATGCCTTCATAAGACAGGGGGTTCCGACCTTATTTCAAACATGATCAATGAAGGAGAACATTGGGGCAATGCCTTAGAGCTCCTGCGGGGGCTTACAGAGCTCACATGAAGCTCCTGCTGATGACTTGACTTACAAGAGTTTCAGGTCCCAGAAGCTTATTTCTCAGAGGAAACACCCCCAGCAGGGAGTAAGACAGCTTCCCTCCATCCCCAACGACTGGTGCCCCCGCCTCAGCCCAGTGACTCTTGGCTTGTCAAGCCTATTAGCTTGGTATGCAGTCGGTTCTCTAAATATATTTGAATGAACAAAATGAAGTGTTTTTTGTAGAAGTGTCTGTTTATAACAATTCTATTCTAAACTTGCATTTCCACTTTAAATATGCATATTACGTAACATATCTTTCAATGACTTTGACAGCGGAAGTTGAAACACCAGTAAGGCAAATTCGCTGGGAGCATACGGATGTTGGGAAGGCATGTGTCAGGGCTGGGGAAAGCCCTGGAGGCCATTTCCTGACAGGCTCGCAAACGTGTGGATGAATTTGTGCCTAATCAGGTGAACATGTACCTTAGGGAGTCATTTGTTCCCACAGAGAGAAAAGTGTTTGCACCAGTTCAAAGAGCCATGTTGACTTACTTTTCTCTAAGTTGTTGGGGAAAGAAAAACCACAGCTCCTTTTACCTATGAAGCAGAAGTGCAATGAAGGCTCTTCGTGCTTATTAAGGTTTGGGTCCCCAGGCCTCCGGCCACTAAGTGAGCGACTGTCAACAGCCTGAAGCTGGACCAGTGAAGGCCAGAAGAGGCTGATTCTCTCCCACTCCCCCAGGGTCTTCTCTCAATGTCTTTCCGCTCTTCCGCAGCACCAGCTCCGAGACCCAGTGATCATATCCTCTAAGCTGTCTGTGGGAGCCCATTTCATGACATGCGTAATATTCTGTCTCCCATTCAGCTCGATAGCCCAGTGCTCCTGTACCTTTGTGTCACCTGTGTGGTACCCCATCCAGCAGGACGTCGGGTGACTGATGAAGGTGTAGGTGCTGTGACTGAGGGCATCACCCCTTCAAGGACAGATGCATTACAATAAAAGTCCAAAGAATGAATCTGTCTGAGGAAGAGAAGGAAGATGGTAGAGAAGATAAATAGGGTACAGAAAACCTCAATCACACAGCACCAAGCTCTTCTGCTTCGACAACCAGGGCACTTCAACGGAACAGAATATTTAAAAGAGCTATTTTTAAAAATTCAGGCTTAAGGTTGGTAAATATGTGATCCACTAACTTTTCAGATTATACAGGTCAAATAGCTGGTATCTACTTGTGAGACTGAATTGACCATGTCCTCTCGTAAATTTTTTTCTCCAGTTCTTTAAACATTTTGCTAGATGCACTCCATTGAAGCAGTCTAGTTGGAGACTGCATACAAGTTTTATCACTCTGATTAGACTATAAGTTCACTGAAAATAAAGGATCTTACCCTAATCACCTTTACACACATAGGGCATAGTGACAATCACATAGCAGTTTGCTCAGTAAATATAAGATGGCTAGATGAACGAATGGATGGATGGATGGATGGATGGATGGATGGATGGATGGATGGATGGGTGGGTGGATGGATGTTTATACCCCACAGATGCTCACAACTATAGGAGATGTGGGGACAGAGATTGTACAGCACGTGTGGATGACGATAGCAGAAGAGAAATAGGAATAGAAATGGGGAGCAGAGCCCTTGGGCTAACTGATTGTGGGGGAAGGACAAAAAGGGTTCTGAGCAGACTGGAGAGGGTCTCTGTGTCTTTGATTTTCTGTCTGCTAAAGGGGTAGGTTTAGATCATACTAAGTTCCCTTCCATCTTGACGACCTATCAGGTCACAAGTTGTGGGTAACTAATACTGAGCCTTGTGAACGCAGAGATGCAGCTACTTTCACCAAGTGATCAGCTGAACAGTGAACTTAGACCTTAGTCATCGGTCACACAATGAGCTATTTGTCCTCCTACAAGAGGACATTTTTGCATTTCAAAATCTGAAATATGCACACGAGTCCCAGATCATGGCATTGAATCTGAAGAGCCTCCCTCTCCTTTGTACAATGCTATAGATTCCTTTGGACCTGACAGCCGCAGGACACCACCCCCTCCCAGCTGAACCCTAACCTCTGCACATTACCAGGCAGCAAAGATTACCAAAAGCTACACACTGGGAGAACTGCTGGGAGCAAGTTGCTCCAGGTGCATTCACGTTCAAGAGCACAAGAAGAAGGACAGGAGGGACTCTAATCTCGGGCTTGTCAATGGAAGACGAAAGGAAATCTCATGTACCCATACTTGGGTTCTGTAATGTCTACCATCTGAGATCACAGGCAATGAATGTACTCACTGCTCCTTTTCCTTCCCAGCCCTGTGTTAGGGCTGCCGGCTTGGAGTTAGAGAAGACAGAATGTGCTGCTGGCCAGGAGAGAAACATGGAGACTCAACTCTAGACAGAGCCTCCAGGGTCCAGCAGAGGGAACCTAAGAGGGTACCCACTATCAGAAGCCCCTTCAACACTCTGTGGACAGTAGGGAAGTTTGTGGCTAGACTCTTTTTTTCAGGGAGGTAATACATGTATTGCTTTGCTAGGGCTGCCCTAACGAAGGACCACGCCCTGAGTGGCTTAACAAAACACAGGTCTATTCTCCTGTTCTGGCAGCTAGGAGTCTGCAGTGAAGAAGCTGGCAGGACTGCGATCCCTCTGAGGGCCCTAAAGAAGGGTCTTCCTTCACTTCCCTCTTCCAACTTCCAGTGGTTTCAAGCAGTCTTGACTTTTCTTGGCTGGTCGCTACATTACTCCGACTTCTGCCTCTTCTTCACATGGACATTTTCCTCTGTGTGTGTTTCTATGTCTCCAGAGGACCTTCACCTAGGAGTTTTCTGTCACTCATGCTCTTGAACTCGAATGTACTTGGAGCAATGTGCTCACAGCAGATTTAAAGTCCATCCTGATGGAGTATGACCTCATCTCAGCTCAGCTGAATCCATCTGCAAAGACCCTACTTACAAATACAGTCACACTCTGAGGCTCTGCGTAGACATGACTTGTGGAGGCTCAAAGGGGGACACTATTAAACCAAGTACAACATGTTAAAAGCCAAAGGCCACAGTCCAGAAATAGGAGACCTGGCAAAATCTGACTTTTACTTACTAGCTATGTGGACTTAGATAAGTCATTAACTCTCAATGCTTTTGCTATAAAATGGGAATAATAAAATACCTACCTCTCAAGGTTGTTGAGAGACTAGAGTGGAAATGACCTGGGAGTTGTGATGTGGGAGTGAGCTCCATGCAGTGGCAGCCAGGCTAAGCCAGAAGCCATAGACTTTAATTCATAAGCAGCTTCAAAGACTGCCCCCAGTGATCCCTACCTGCAGAGATCCATCTCCATCCTGGGTAATCCTCTTCCTCCCCTAAGTCACTAAACTGACAGACTCACTTTGAATGAATCTGGTGAAATGATGGGACAGCATTTCTGAGATTAAGTTAGAAAGAGACTCTGGCTTCTATCTTGCTTTCTTACTCCCTCGCTATGAGGACAGGCAGCCTCCACATTCTCTGTACACTGTCCTATGGAGAAGCCCGCATGATGAGGAAGAAGGTTCTTGAGAAACTGGAGGATCTGCCGATACCTTTGAAGCAATCCTCACCTGGTTAGCGCTGAGAGGACTGAAGCCAACACCTTGAGTACTGCCCCTGAGAGACCCTGAGCAGAGGACTCGGCAGATCCCGGACCCACAGAAATTATGAGATAACAAATGTTTTCTATTCAGCTACTAGTTGGTGGGTAATTTGCTGTATAATCATAGAGAGCTAATTGCTATGAACTGAATGCATTGCCCTCTAGCCCCAAGTTCACACGTTGAAACCTAATCCCAGTGTAATGGTATTTGGAAACGGGGTCTTTGGGAGGTGATTGGGTCATGGGGGTGAAGCCTTCACAAGTGAGATTTGTGCCCTTATAAAAGAGACTTCAGAGAGCAGCCTGGTCCTTTCATCTATATGAGGACACTGAGGATGGCCATGAATGAATCAGAAAGTGGACCCTCAACAGACACCAAGTCTGCCAGCACCTTGACCTTGGACTTTCCAGCCTCCAGAACCATGAGAAAGAAATTTCTGTTTGTAAGTCACCTGGTCTATGATACTCCATTTGAACTGCTCCAACAGACAAAAACATCAATGCAGTTTATTAAATCAATTTTAAAAGTGAGAACTGGGGTATGGCTCCATTCTCCTGAAATTTATATAGTATTGTAAACTAATTAAACAACAATTTAAAAAGAAAAAAAGTGAGAACCAAAAGGAAAGAGTGGGATAGGGTGCCAATAGAGTGAAGGAGAGTCCTACCTGTCTAGGATTATGCACCATTAAATTCCAGTCTCCCTCAGCCATATCAGTCTTCCCCTCTGAGGTTTAATTACAAGGACCAGAGTTGAGGTCTCAGCAAAGGGGCTCACAGACAGATGGGACCGGAGCCAGCACAGACACTTGCTCCATGGGGGAGAGGCAGACAAATTCTCAGGCCACTGCTGTCTCTTGTCAATGAACCCACTGAGCAGCTCAGAATTTTATCTGGTTGGGGACATATGGGACCAAAATGGGTAACAGCAATGTTAATAATATATATGTATAGTGTGTATATTTAGTATATCATGACTATTTGGTGTCTTGAATGCTTTTTGAGAGTATGAATGTTTAAGCCCACTTAATTCTTCTACCCCTTCTAATTTTTTTGTAGAAAGAGTAATTATTTAACCTTAAAATATGAAAAGGAGAAACTCTCATACCATTATTCATTCCAGCTACTTTACTGTCCACACCTTTGTCACATCTTTTGCCTCGCCTAGCATGCCTTGCCAAGCCTATCAAATGCTTGTCTATCCTCCAAATTCCAGTGTAAGTCCCACCTTCTCCAGAAAGCCAGCTCTGATACTCCAGCCAGTGACTAGAGTAACTTAGACCAGCTCACAAGAACCATTTGGCAAATATTTAGGAATTCCACGAGCTGGTTATTGAACACGGACATTATTTAAAACTAAATTCTGCAAACTCACAATGAAGTAAGTTATTAAAGACAAAGGTAGCAAGTCTCAGAAGTCATCACTCCTGAATTATTTTAATACGTCTGACTAGGATCTCGGTTCACATTTGTTTACGTCGATTGCATCATTGTGGTGGAGCTTCTCTATAACAGAATGTTTTTGGGAATTTCTTCCCAATTCCACACTTGACAAAGTCAACTTGGGAACTTGAAATTGATCATAGTGGAAGTATGGCATTTACTCCCTGGGAATTGGCAGATGCTACAGAGTAGGGTTCTTATTTCCTTCCCAGGGAGCCAGTTACTGAACCATTACCAGCACCACCACTGACCCCAGCCAAAGTCACTACTCTGAATTCTAATCTCTCATAGCATGTCTTGTCTTTTCTGCTCAATGAATGGATTTAGCATTTGCAGCCTGTGTTACCAGTTATATTTCCTGTATGAAGGCACACATGTATAGAGGTTTTCCTCCCAATTATGGTTGTTGCATTTTAGAGGCAGGGACAGTGTCCCCTTTAGCCTTCCTGATTCCCCTTTCCTTAAATAACTGAAGCAACATGCATCTGCTGAAGCCCCCACACCACCACCCCACTCCCTGGTGTGAGGCCCAGCACCATCTCCAGTCTGATGGACTCTCCCAGGAACCTCTACTCTCACCAACTCCTGTTCTGGCTCTGGCCAACTCCACTACTACTCTTCTGTTTCTGTCCCCATGTTAGTCCCTACCACTCCATCTTTGTTCCCCACAGAACCATGAACACAGCAATATATCCTTTACCAAGAGTATGGGGCTAAGGGACTAGAGAGCAGCATAGAAATCAATAATAATTTAACAGCAGGCAAAAGTAATTCAACAATTCAACTTCCCTGACATATCCATTCCCAGCATCAGGGTTCTCACCCTGTCGTTTTTCTCCATGGACCTGTCTTCACCAGGACCCTTATATCTCTTTGGCTGAGGGTCCCCAAGTTCCAGTTTCTTTACCCACCAGGGGAAAGCCACAATTAATCTAGCTTTATGAGACTAAAAGGTTTGCTAGGAATCTTTGCCTAACCAAGGATCTATCTTTGCATGTTAAAAAATAATAAAAACTCTCAATAAAGTAGGTTTATAAAGGAAAAGTTTCTCAACATACTGAAGGCCATATAAGACAAACTCACAGCTAATATCATACTCAACAGTGAAAAGCTGAAAGGAATAAAACTAGGATACCCATTCTTACCACTTTTATTTCACATGGTATTGGAAGTCCTTGTCAGAGCAATTAACAAGAGAAGTAAATAAAAGACATAAAAATCAGAAAGAGGAACTAAAACTGTCTCTATTGGTAGATGCCATATGAAATAAAGAAAACTCTAGAGACTCTACAAAAATTCTATTAGAATTAATAAACAAATTCAGTAAAGTTGCAAGATGCAAAAGAAATATACACAAATGTTGTGTTTCTATATACCAATACTGAACTATCAGAAAGAGAAATGAACAATCCTATTTACAGCTACATCAAAAATAATAAAATATCTAATAATAAAACCAAAGAGGTAAAAGACTTGTACGCTTAAAACTATAAGATATTGATCAGAGAAACTGAAGACACAAGTGAATGGAAAGAGATTTCATGGTTGTTGATTGGAAGAATATTATTAAAATGTCCATATTACCTAAAACAATCTGCAGATTTAATACAATACATATCACAATTCCAATTGCATTTTTCATAGATATAGAAGAGATAATCCTAATGTGTACAGAACAACAAAAGACTCCAATAGTCAAAGAAATCTTAAGAAAGAAGAACGAAACTGGAGGCATCATACTGCCTGATTTCAGACAATACTACAGAGCTATCATAATCAGAACAGTATGGTATTTGCATAAAAGACACATAGATCAACAGACCAGAATAGGGAGTCCAAAAAGAAACCCATGCATATAGAACCAGTTAATTTACAACAAAGAAGCCAACAGCATTAAACAGTGGATGAAAGGACATTTCTTCAATTTAATGATGTTGGGAAAACTGGTCAGTCACATGCAAAAGCATGAAAGTGGACCACTCACTGTCTCATACCATGCACAAAAATGAACTCCAAATTAATAAAGACTTGAAAGTAAAATCTGACCATAGAATTCCTAGAATAAAACATAGATGGTAATGTCCTTGACATCAGTCTTGGCAATCATTTTTTAGATTTGACACCAAAAGCAAAGGCAACAAAGGGAAAAATAAGTGAGACTACTTCGAATTCAGAAGTTTCTGCAAGCAAAGGAAACCATCAGCAAAATGAAAAAGCAGTCTACTGCACTGCTTGTGGGAATGTCAGTGGGTGTAGCCATTATGGGAAACAGTAGGGCTATTCCTCAAAAATTAAAAATAGAGGTACTATATGATTATTAATCCCACTTCTGGGTATTTATTTAAAAAGAACTGAGAGAGATATTTGCAAACAGATATTTGCACATCCATGTTCACTGCAACATTATTCACAATAGCCAGGAGGAGGAAGCAATAGAAGTGCATAAAAATAAACATGGGATATTTATACACATACGCACACAGTGGAATATTATTCAGGCTTAAAAGAAAACCTGACATGTGCTACAATATAGATGCAGTTTGTGAACATTACACTAAGTGAAATAAGGCAGTCACAAAAAAAAAAAAAAAAAAAACACTACATGCTTCCATTTATATGAAGGCTCTAAAATAACTAAACTAATAGAAACAAGAAGTAGACGGGTGGCTATCGGGGGCTAGGAAGAGAAGGGATGGAGGTTCATTGTTCATGGCTATAGTATTTCAGTCTTGCAAGATGAAAAGATTCTAGAGATCTGTGGTACAACAGTGCATGGTGTTAACAATACTGGAACACTCGCTTCAAAACTATTACAAGGACAAATTTATGTTATGCTTTTCATCACATTTTTTAACACAGGAAAGAAATGAATAGTCTTCCCCTTCTAAAAATAGGATTTTATAACAGAACTCTAGAAATACAAGAGAATCATATGTGTGCGTAATATAAATTATTTTGGCCTATCTGTGGTTTTGAAACATCTGGGTCACTCTTCCCCACCAACATCAAGGACAGTGAGACGTATGTTTAATGAGGTGTCCAAGCGTTTCAATCTGGGACATTTTGTACACTGTAGATACTTTTTACAACTGGAAAAAACATTTCTTATATTATAAATGCATGTGCTTGTGAGACTCACAGCAAAAGAGTGGTCCCACTCACATGGGGAACTTGGAGAAAGCTGGTCACCCATTGTCACCACCGAAGACTGACCTAATGCCAGGTCCAGCGCCCAGCCCAACAGACCTCCCTCTGTGCATCAAGAATCTGGACCACCGCTGCTCACCGCACTCAGGCTTCCTTCTGCCTCAGAGGAGCCCGGTGGGAAAGCCCACCTTAGTGACCTTGCAGTAAATACTTAGGGGAAGGGAAAATCCCCTCACCTTTTACTCACTGTGCGAGTTACACTTGTGTGGAGTGTTGTCATAAGGCAGAGCTCCCTCCACAGTCCCTTTGGACATCCGTCTGAAGCTCACGCCAAAGGAAGTCACCTGCTATCATAGCTGCTTTGAAAATATAGAAGAAAAAAGTTTTTTTTGGTTTTACTTTTGAATTTTTAAGGCGAGCAGCAGATCTTTGAGCTGGAGGTCAGAAGCTACCAGCTTTTCTGTAAGACAGTTCCCACATGTCCTGTTTCTCCCCAGTGTCTCCAAAGCAGGGTCTCAGAGGCTGTTCTGACAGCTTGGCCTTGGGCCTCTGAGTGTGGTCCACGGTCCGGAGCATCCCTTAAAGGAGCTCCAGTGGTCTTGAGAGACGATCTGTTAAAAGCCTTGTGTTCTCATTGGGAGTTTCCAGCTCTGTGTTTGTACTGAGTCCTGTTCAGCTAGAAAGGGAAAGAAAATACTCCATGTGTTTTAACTGCAGGGTCCAGCCAGATATGGATTGACCTTTATCGGTCGCTTCAAATTCTGCACCATCTGCTCAGCCCAAAGACTCCGAATGGCTCTCCACAGCCACAAGCTTTGTGTAGACTTGGGGTTTAGAAGACATCAGTATGAATTTTGAAAGCACACCACAGGCTACCTCCCAAGCCTGAAAACATGTATCAGAATGGTTTTCAGTCCAAATTAACACCAGATGAGTTTAGCCACCATGCCCTTTTGTTTGTGTTACCAAGCCAAACATTCGTAGGGCTAGAAAGACTCCTGGAGACCCTTGCCTCTTACCAATGAGGAGATGGGAAGGCAGTTAGTTGAAGAGGGTCATGATAGGACATCGGCTGATTGGTAAGAGAGTCTGAGCCAGTACCGGCTGGCTCTTCCCCACAACTGTATCTTCCCACTACAGCCTGTCAAGAGTTTCTAAATAACCAAAATATCGACAACCCTTGCCAGCGGCCCACCAACTTCAGTCAACATTTGCTACAACAAAATTCCAACAGAACCTAGAGATTTTGAAATTTATATCCATGTGTTTTGATGTGTTCAATTGGAAAAAGAGGATCTTTGCCTTTTCACTAAGCCCTCTGTTTATTTAGTTCACCTGCGATGAGTGTTTTGTACCAGATTGACACTTGGTAAATGTTCCACAAACATCTAGCCCGTTTCTCCCGCTTTGCACCCTGAAAATGACCCATGTGACAAATGCCTTCTGGTCCCTTGAGGCAGGTGGATGTGGGTAGCAAATTAGAACGAGGCTTTTCTGGTATTTGGTCCTGGGGGTTTCAGTGAATGGAGCAGCTTTTGAACCAAAGTTCAGGGGACCTAGGTTTGAGGTTGAGTCTGATCAACTCCTCCTTGACTCCCTGGGAAAGAGAGGCCAGGAGGAATGGAAGGAGCTCCAGTCCTCAGCTCTCAGTTTC
The DNA here is from genome assembly GCA_004363575.1 of Solenodon paradoxus. Lineage (NCBI taxonomy): Eukaryota > Metazoa > Chordata > Mammalia > Eulipotyphla > Solenodontidae > Solenodon > Solenodon paradoxus. The sequence goes on from RJWH01000887.1 coordinate 529,076, forward strand.
TTGTCATGCCTAAGAGTAACCTACAGACCAACCCCTTCCCTGCTTGGGTCTCCCCTACTCACTCGCTCTCCTTACCAGCCTGTCTATGATAGACGTCCCTCATGCTGAGTCCTGGATTCACTGTCCTTGTGTCCTGCCCACCTCTGTATATATTTGGAGTCCCAAGCTGCTGCCTACCAGGGTTGGAGACCACTAGATTCAACAGCTCCCTGGCTTCCCTCCCACCTCAGCTAGCTGTCCCTCTACTTCCCGCTGCTGACATCCATTCTTGGATGAGTCCAGCTCCAGATTATGCCTACCGTGACTCCACTGTGTTCCTGAGCTCATGTGGATGTCACTGAAACATGTAAACTCATCAGCCATAGGAGAGAGAGCAACACAAGACTGAGTTTTGAGGACTGTTTTTCCAAGTGTGGGTATGTTCCTTGTTAAAAAGCACTGAGTCCAGTGATCTGATAAATGACTCTTTCTTTTCAAGTTTTCTTGATCAAAAATTTGGATTCATGACTGGGCCCCTTGACAATTTCCAAAAGCACGTGCCTCCCTTACACAGCTCTCAACATGAATCTGGCCTGGGATCTTATCCTACGCAAAAGATTTTAGCTTTCTCCTGGAGCCCTGAGAAAGGTCACAAAGAGAGTGTAGTGGGAATATGCTGACAACCCCTGGGTGAAAAATAGAGCAGCTTAGGAGACAGAACAAAAGAGGAGGCCCCCAGAGGCCCAGAAGGATGACTCCCAGTTGATTTGGCCATCAGGTGGCATGCAGAGTCAGGTGGCTGCAGAGGCCGGCTCTGTTGAGTTAGTTATAGAAAAACTAGCTTCAGGTCTCTCCTTTTGACCTCTTGTCCTTCCCTGAAGCCAGTAATTCAGAGATGAAGCTGTTTACAGCCAGTTCTACAGATATTGCAAAAGGCAATTAATACAAGTGGATCTCACTTGCAAATTTCCAAATGCTTTTATAAACTGTCTTCACTGGGTTCCCTAGAAAAAGCATTAGAAGATTCACATGCAAGTGATATATGGTGGAGACCCCTCGCCTCTGTGAGGAACTGGCAAAGGCTCTGTGGGAGCAGCTCCAGCAACCCAGGGGCCACCCTCCAGAGGCGGTCTCAGGTCAGTGCCTCTGAAGCTAAGCACTCAAACTGGGAGCCAAGCACCCAGAGCCCAGTAAGAGGCTGCAAGGAGGGCTGGCTGCAGTACCCAGGGTGTCTGCGACACCAAGGCTCACTCATTGGGTTTTAGACAACGCAAGGAGGGATGACAGCCTTTGTCTTCAGAATGGGGGTGTTTTAGGCAGAGACGCCTTGCCCAAGGTCACACTTCAGTGAAAATAACCAGGGGCGTACAGAACTCACCTGGCTGTGGCCCTGTCCTCCAGCTTTTCCCTCTCTACCGGACACATGGACCCTTCTTCTTGTCCCTGTTGGCTTTATGCCTGGTCAAGGGAAAGAAGCAATGTAATTAGGACTGCAAATCAGCTGCCTTCCCAAACCAGCTGGAAATTACTTTGAGATTTAAAGAAGTTGTTGATCCAGCTTCCCCGTCACTATACCAGAGCATCAGGATTTCGGAGCAGTTTCATAATTACTAGCTCTGAAAAGCAGACTAGCGTTGTTCAACAACCTTGCGGTGTCTGGTAGGGCCCACCCTCTGCCTGTGGCCTTCCTGTCCGTGTGGTGCCCTCCCTGCCACTCACAACCTCGTGGCAATCAGGACCCCACCCTCTGAATGAAGCCCGTGGCCACCCTGCTGGATGCACGCCCCCACCCCAACAAGGGGTCTGACCGCTTGGCTGTGAACTTTTGGTGCTGTCTCTTCTTGCCTGCCTTTTAAATGGGTTTACTTTTTTTCTTCCCAAAACAAAAATCTGTTTCTTAGGACTGTTTTCACATCCGATGCCCCACATCTGCATGTCCTCTGCCAAGTCAGCATAAGGCTTCCTAAGAAGATGTTTGAACAGCATTTAGTCACTGGATGTGGACCAAGGAAAGTGAGTCACCTGCCCCAGAAATCATCCGCCCTGGGCAACGATCAGCTTGGAAATACTTCTGCTTGGTGTCCCTCCTTCACGACCACCCCACTTAAGGTAGGTGTTAGGCTGGCTCAGAAAGACGGGACAGCGGGCAGGGACAGCGAGCATGCCCAGCAGCCAAGCCCGGGAAAAAGGTGGATGACGTCAGAATAAGGGATGCGACCCCCACACCTGGATTCAC